>CAIGRO010176734.1:0-10924 GCA_903798355.1 Fraxinus baroniana
TTGCCACCACATTTATTTTATAGTTATATATTTTTTATAAAATTTCGTTGGAAAATCGTTGGTAATCCGTTACTAATATCAACTGATGGCTTCCGTTGGTAAAAAACCGTCTCTAAAGCCCCCATTTCTAGTAGTGAAAGTTTTGTACTTGTAATTACAATAAAAGTTGTAAACTAAATTAAAATTGTCTAACATAAATTCATTTTTTGCTATAGATTCAAATCTATTGCTTGTCTAACAAGAATGGAAGGATAAAGCAAGGTGATGATTGTGATGGTGATGAAAATGATGGGCGCTGTGACTATCAGCCTCCTTTTCGATCTGCCTCTGAAGATGAAGAAATTGGTCGACTGAAGATGGAAGTTTAAGAGGGCCCGTAGCATTATACCCATAAACTTCGCGAGCTTTGTCAAGAAGTTGCTTGAACAAAGGGTCGTATAGATAGGATGTTGGGATGACAAATCTTTGGAAACCTCCATCTTCATCTTCTAGCCCAACCCTAACTGCAAGACACCCTTTCTTCACTTTCATCTTCTTATTCTTTTCCTGCATTTTATTCTCCATTTAAACTACGGGTTGAGAGAGAGAGAGAGAGAGAGAGAGAGAGAGGTTTCCTTGATAATTGAAGGGTAAACGATCATATATATTTATACACACATATACTATGTACATGGCCTTATATGTGAGGTAAAGGTTATTTGGAAATTTATTTATATAATAAAAAAGTTCTCAATCGAGTCATCCGAATATTTAAAACAAGTATTAGGGAACTTTATAACTACCACAACAGACAATTCACAAATGGAGCTTTATTTAGATATTACAGAATATTTTAAGTGCATCCCTTCGGGACCATGTAAGGTCTATTAGGGATCATTAGGCAAAGTGTAAAGTTAGTAAATGCTATTATTTATTTTCAAGAATCACCTAGACAATTTTGCGAGACTTCTCCACGAAAGGAAAGGAAAATAATTAACGTGAATGGGCGTGGTTGAAGAGATTAAAATTGTCTTAATAATTTTATTTTATTTTTATTATTGGGGCCTTACAGTTCATTCCCTATCATTCCGTGTATGGTTTTGCCGACGAAGCCAAGTCTTTGGTTTGGTTTTTGGGGAGTGGAATGAGTGGTGGTAGCGATGATCAATGGACCCTAGAGACGAGTTTTTAGTGGATTACCTATTTAATACTTTTTCTGCCCTCTTATGTGTTGAATTGAATAGTTCTAAAAGATGAGCTTTGAGTTTTTAACTATTAATCGCAATGTTGGAAAAGGTGGAGTCATCGGCATAGGTGGACGGAGGTGGAGTTGCCAATGGTGGGTGGGCTAAAGGAAGAAGATGAATGGAATTTGGGCCTCTTTGTTATTCTTCATTTTTGGGGCTCATTTATTTTTTTATTATTTTTGTTCTATTTACTATTTAGTATTGTCTTATTTATTTATTTATTTAAAGTGAAGGGTAAAGTTGTGCTATTACTCTATGTCAACACACAAATTGAACGGAATCTGGGAAGATGGATGAACTGTGTATATTTTTCTAAAAAGGTTGGAAATAAATTGTGCCTATAAAAAAGGTTGAGGATAAAGTTCAGATTCCCTACAAATTAACATTTATTATCCAACTTGATTTAATTTATGTATTAAGCCTTGTCTGGTGTCCATTCTTTCAAAAAAATAAAAATTAAAAAAAGATGTTTAAATAATATTTTAAAATGTATAATTAAAAAATAAAGAAAAATTGTATATTTACGTGCATAATATTTTATGATGTAAATGTGTGATTGAAAATAATTTTATACCAAACGAGTTTTAAAACAATGAGCACAAAAATGGGCCAAATATGCTCCCTATATAATAAGTTCATGGTAAGATTATCATCATCTCCATATAGCATGTATGGTTGAAGAAAGTAAAGGAATGATGAGGACTCCCCACAAGTTGGGCATATATGCTACATGTACAACACTTGAGTTACATCAATGGATGACAACCTCTCACAACGAGGTGGGGCTTACAATTATTTTAATCGCGGATCCCACCCCTATTGTGAGAGGTTGTCATTTATTATTGTAATTCAAAGTTGTACAAGCAGAATTATTCTTCGTTTAAAGTGGTGCACTCATTGAGAGAGGACTTTCTATCCATCTTTTGCCTTTTCCTTTCACTTTTCCACCACCTAGTCCTTTTCATTGGTGCATATCCTAAATAATTATATTATTTATATGAATAGTGTGGATACCAGCCATATCAAATTGTGTCCTCATACGTACAAAAAGGTGAAGGCGAGTAGGTCAAAAAGCGATTTAGTTTGTTTTTCCGGGAAGATTATGGAGATTGCATGATCTAGAGGAAAGGGTATTTGATGAATATTATTGAGAAAAAAATGTATTTTAAATGGTGATATGATGGAAAATATATGATTTAAAAGTAAGAAAAAGTTATTGATAAGATGAAAAATGTTATTTTATTGAATGTGTGATTGAAAATGAGTTTTGAAAGAATGTGTGTCAAATAGGAGCTAAGATTGTAAGTTTCACGGGTTTCCCACGAATAACGTCATTTGTTTGTTTCTTTTTTCATCTCAATTATAGTTTGCCACATGTTATTTGCCAAAGAGTTATGTGAAAGAAATATGTAAGTGTAACAAGATTCTCTAGATTGTCTAAAGAGGTGGGCTTAATCTCTTGCTCTCACTGGATAGAATAAAATATTCTCACTAATGATATTGAAAGAGAATCTTACTCGTGGCTGTCTTCAAGTTCTCTTGTCTAATCAACAGTGAAAATTTTTTATCCAATCCACTAAGGGCAGTAGATCAATTTCATCTAAATAATTTTTTTACGTAAATTTTGATAAAAGCTTGTGAAATATTGATAAAAAATCATGGATTGCATGAAATGTGTGATTGGAAATGATTTTGGGGGGAAAAAATGAGTTTCAAAAAAGGGAGGCCAAAATAGGAACTTAGTCTCTATTTGATACCCATTTTTTAAAAATTAATTTTTTTCCCAAACTTATTTTTAATCAAACGTTTAATGAGATCCACAACGTTTATCAACTTTTCAACCTCACAGTCCTAAAAGATAAGATCAAACATCAAAAGGTAGTAGACAATAAGTGGATATTTAAGATTTAAAATTATTACTTTTTCGCGAGACCTAATTTAATACAAGGCAAGGTAGGTTATCATAACATTTCTCCCAAACTAAAGGCATAGGTTGCAAAGAAATATTAATTAATTATACAAGAATAGGCTTAACCTTAGGTTTTTACTTTAATTAGGAACTTGAACAATTATATATTACTAATGCAATTTTACATGAGTTATATCAGGAATTCTATTTGAAATAGCTTGAGGGCTTTGAGGTTCAAGGGAAACAATAAATTTTGTCTCTTTTAAGGTCACGTAATGAAATGAAACAATCTTGAAGTCAGCTGTATAATAGGTTACATACGTTATTTTCTGTAATTTAAGAATTTTGAATCCGTTGACCATATTTCTTTAATATTGTATGCTAACGATACGTTGGGACTAACATTATTAACGTAATCGAATTGATCTCACCATAAATTTATAATCTTTAAACTCGCGAAAAGATATAAATAATTATGTCCAAAAATTTAGATAAAATACCCTGAAATCAAGTGGAATTACATTATCTGCATGATCATGTTATAGAATCAAATTCAATACATAATCTGTTTAATACACAATAAATATACTAGTGTTTATTGTGATAAGGACAAATCGCAATTCTGAATAATGAATCACTACAACCTTTTTCTAGTACAATGGTCAATCTTTATTTATTAATTGGGAACAATGTTTTTATGATTAAAATATAAGTTGTCACACTGTACTTTTCAATGCAAACACCCTACTTTTATTATTACAAGTGATTATAGATAGTTTAATTCACATGCTCAATGTTAAATAATTACAATAATATAAAATGAATAAAAATCCCAATTTATATATTATAAAAATAATATGTTACATCAGTAAAATTATACTATATGAGCACACAATCCAACATTATCTGTGTGATACATGTGCACCATGTTGGTTTTTCTAATTTGAAGTAGTCTTACGGTTAGTTGACCTCGAAAAATGAGCCAATAGATGTCGAGCACTCTCGCCATGTCAAGCAAATTCTAACGCATTTCTATAGGAGAAACGGTGAGAAAGGAGGCTGACTTGAATGCGGGTGGTGCTTTACGGCGAGAAACAAAAATGTTCGAGCTTTGACGGGTGAAATAAAGATGATCACGCTAACAATGATCACCAACCGAGAACCAAATCCACTAACCAAATATCTCGCAAGAATATGTGGAAGGATAGAAAACAATCGAGTATGTAAATTATAAGATTGTCTATTAAGATATTTCTCTACCAAGTGTGTGTAATACGAGATGAAAATGCTAGTAAGAGTATTCGTAAATATTTCTTACTCATTCTATATATGAGAGTTCAATATCTGAGAATAAGAATCATAACTCCAATTTTTCCAACCCCTTCTAAGTTACAAAGAGGATCTATTTATACTGTCTTGGTCGACTGGTGTCCGTTGGATCAAAACGACATGGTCTCATCTCCTTAGTCAAGGCTTCACATCATTATCTATTAATACAATTAATACGTTGATAAGGGGTCTGCCGCCCTATACAATAGGCTGACACCCTGACATCATCTATTACAATTGTTACATCAATCACTTCTAAAAGATACTCAAATATATTGTAAGGGACAACGTCTACTTATGAGCTTCGGATGAACTGAGAGCCTTAGAGTTGGTCGTCTAAGTAGAGAATTTCAGCTTATTTCTTCATTTCTTGAGGTAGTGTCTCAACCCAAGTGTAGTACTTCGTTAGTTAAGGAAGTGCCTCAGTAGTGTGCATAATTTCTTTGCATTTTTACTACTTGGCTCTTTGTTGACTTTTTTGTTAATCATCTGCCTACGTAGATTGCTACGTGGCACTTTGACTTTGAGCCTCGATGGCGAGGTATAACAATAGTCTCCCAAGTCTTGGCATGTTTATTTATGCAATGCATGGTCTTGAATGTAAATAAAAATTTTAGCAGCAAGTGGTTTACGTCATACCATAATATCCCCAATGTGTATGACTTGTGCAGCCCTCCTCATAGTGTTATTTTGATTTCGTATACTTAGAGGTATTTAACTTTCTAGAACAATTTGGGGAAGGGCTAGCAAAGCAGGGAAATTTCGAGGTTGTCTTGCCTGAAGTACTTCTGCAAAGCTGAAGCTTCGTCTCAACTTGACGAAGAGGGTTGAGTCCAGACCTTACTAAGCCTTAGAATTGATAATTACAAGGAGTTTGACTTTAGCATGTTTGAGGAACACGAGGCATCCTTAGTTATTGCTCCCAAATGATTTGCTATCTGGTACGTTTTAAGAAAAGACAGCTAAAGCGGTTCAACTTCCTATGTATGCAACCGTCGTCCCATTTAATGCACAATGATGGTTGTCTCCCACATGCTTCATAAACCTGAGGAACACGAGGGCACGTGTAGTAGACGCTCTGATCTGAGCCGTAGAAGACGAAGCGACGATGTGTTGAGCGACTCATATTTGATCTTCAAATGGATAGTCAAATGAACCAGATCATCATCCAACGACTGGGATTAAGAGGCCCTACCTATAAAAGGAATTCACTTGTGGGAAAAACCACTTGCTTTCCATGAATTCAACATTAGCTTTCTTCAAAACTTCGAGTTTTTCTCTTCAAGAATCATTCAAGTTTTTATTCATTTCTCTCCATTGCTTCTTCTGCAACTCTTTGGTATTTTTTACCATCACCATCTTCTAACTTTAACTCGTAAGTATTGGTTCTTTTAACTTTTTTTAAAAGATTTTAATCAATGGCATCTTCTACTTATGTAGGGGTAATGTGGATTTGAGTGAACTGGCTGGCGAGATCAGAGTGCAAACCACCAACACCGCCAACCTGGTTAGGGCCATACAGGCTGGGCGGAGTATTGTTCCACCTGGGAAGGGTGGAAGAGATATTGGTATAGCTTGGGGAAAACTAAAATCCTTTCTTCTGTAGATCCGTCTCATTTAGTGAATCTTAGGGAAAAGTATAGGATTCCCTATGATATAGAGCTCATTTCCTCAACTCCTAATGAACGAGCTTGCTATCCTAGGCCCATCTGTGTTGCCATAAGTGAGTTTCTTTTAAATGATGGGCTTTACCTCCCTATTCACGCTTTTTACCGGGCTATCCTTAGGCTGTATAGACAGTCCCTACCCAGCTCATCCCTAATGCTTGGGTCCAATTGGTGGGGATGTACTTTCTTTGGAAGGACACTTCCTGGGCAAGGACATGCCCCTTCGTGTCTTTCAGTCTATTTTCCAACCTCGCATCTTAGGTAAAAAGGATTTTAGGGGATGGTACTCTTTGTGTCCGTGGGGATCACAATCCTTCTTTGTCTTGAGATTGCCTTCCTCCATGAAAGAATAGAACGAAACGTGATTCTAGGTCCGAAGGAAGTGGCATAAGTGTAAGGGAGATATCGTCCCCCACGTTAAAATCCCAGCTTTCTACTCTGAAGCCAGTGAGTGTCGTTTTAGTCTTATCTTTTCTTTAACTCACTAGATCTGATACTTAACATTTCTTTGTTGTCTTGTAGGGACGTTTGAACGCTTTGGCCTTACTAAGAGTGACTGGAACACTCTTGCTAGCATTTACCATCAATCTTCCTCCTCACAAGACTTCGACAGGTTGATAGTTTCAAGAAGATTTTTTGAAGAGTTCTGTTTAATGGCCAAAAGGGGTATACTTTGCTCTTTTGTACTTATCTTTATTTTTACTCCACTATCTTTTTATTTACTTGTGTTTTACTTTGTAGAAAATTTTGAAATGCGATGGAATCCCACCCCGGACATGGCTACAATTATCGTCGCTACCTCCACCTCGGTTCACAAGGGCATGAAGCCCTCATCTATCGAAATAAAATGGGTCAGGGATAAAATTGAGAGGGTGAGTATGAAAGTTTACAGCCAGAAGAAAGGAAGACCTCCATAAGTTGATAAGGGGAGGAAAGTGGTTGTGCAAGAGCCCAAGAAGAAGCAGAGGTTCTCCACCACTAGGATAGGTGGTTCCAATGATATTCCCCTACCTCGCTCCAGTGTCCTACTTAGGAAGAACCTAATGGAAGCATCAATAGTTGTAGCCTCTGGGGGACAAAAAAGGCCAGCTCCCGTGAAGCCCCAGAGGTAGGAATCTGCCAAGAAGGTAAAGCCCACAAACGACTCCATAGCTTCTGAGGCCCCCTCAAGAAAAAGGCTCGCCGTCAAGATAGGAGGGAGGAGCTAGCTCCTAAAAGTCTTTTCTTTCTTCCTCCAGAAGTTTAGACTGCCACGACCACTTTTACAAGTACTGGACAGAGAGACGACATAATTTTGTGGAGACCAATGACGTCGTGGACGTATTCTCCACGATGGTAAGCCAAGTAAGGAGGGCCTTTGGTGTGACTATAGAGGCTGAAGCCCTCTTTAAAAACCTTCAATCAAAATGTTAAGAGGTTGCTAGTAAGGCCAAAGCTGAGGTAGAGGCTCTGAAGAAGAAGCAGGCAAATGAGTCCTTGAAACTAGCTTCTACCTTAACAAAAATTGAGAATTTGAAGAAAGAGGTCCACTTATCCCAAAGCGAAGTAGGCTCTTTAACGAAGTGAGTGGAGACCTTCGATGTCCATCAACGGCTGGCAGTTGAGGCCTTGGAGAAGGCTAATAAGGAGAATTCATTTTTTAAGGGATAGGTGGGGGAATTAAACTCCAAGGTGACTGATTTGAGTCAAGAAGTGGAAACTACCAGGCAGGAGGCTCAGTCTGTTGGTAGTAATGTTGAGAAATATTTCCTTGCCAACTTCTATTTGACAGAGGCATACCGAAGTTTTGCTAAGTATTGGCAGAGGTATGCCTACACTAATATGACGGAGTGGCTAGAGGTTAACATTTAAGGTATCAACACTCCGGAGTTAAGAGCAAAATTTCTTGAGGAGGAGCCTGAACCTAAAACTCTGGCTAATGGAAGCCAAGTGATTGAACTTGAAAATGATGCAGCTGAACAAACAGCTGAAAAAGTGGTTCCTAATAATTGTTCCTTTTGTGGCTCTCTCTCCTCCACCTGCTTAGAGCTTAGGTCTTCTTTTTCTTTTTTCTTTTATGTTGTTTCTATGTAAATGGCTTCGGCCTACCAAGTGTAAATATTGTACTAATGAAGTTCTTTTTACAATACCTTGTGTTATTTACTTTTGTATTTATTACTTTTGCTGATTACGTACTGACGTGTTCATCATTATGATTCGAACCTCTTGTGCTTCATCTATAATGTTTAAACGTAAAGTAATAAGTAATATCAGACTAAAGGCAACATCAGATTCATGATAACATCGAACTTATACATATTAAACTTTAAACAATAGAATCAAACCGAAGCTCTTCATCCACTTCAAACATAGAATAACAAATTCATGCACCATGAACTTCGTCAATCAAAACCAAAACTTGAAATTTTGCCTATGTTTTAGAAGATCATATACCTGAATTAACTTTAGAACTTAAGCACATCGAACTTCAATGGCTAAAACCAAACTTATAACTTTGCATTAGTGTTAGAAGGTCATACACCATAATAAGCTTCAGAACTCAAGTACATCAAACTTCAATTGCTAAAATCAAACTTATAACTTTGCATAAAGTGTTAGAAGTTTGAATACCTTAATAAGGTTTTGAACTTAAGTGCATTGATGTTTATAAACTAAAGCTCATTAGCGCTTCAGACTTTTGTTTAAAACTTTGTTTATAATTTGCACGAGTTCGCTTTCCTTGCTTTTCCTAAGCATGGGGTTGATGGGTTCATCCTTACTGAGGTTTATTCAGTAAATTTTGTTATTAAAGGCATGCACCACACTTCACAAATTTAGAAGTGGTCCCCTTGGGATCTAACTCTTCATCGCGGTGCTCACACTTCTCTACAAAAAAGAATTTCGCCTATGCAGAGGCTTTTCCCAAGGCTTTTGCCTCTTGGGAAGTATTTGTAATTTATGAACACTTTTGATAAAAGTTATTTTTATTGAATCGTAAACTGTAGATACAAAATACTTACATCATCACTGATAGTATTTGCATAAATATTCTACGTTCCAAGGATGAGGTTATGTTTTTTCATCCATATTTTCAATTTTGTAGGTTCCTGGCCAAACTTCTTCCTTGATGCGATAAGGGCTCTCCCAATTGGGACCAAGGGTTCTTGATCTATGTTCTTTAGAAGACAAAAATAAACTTTCGAGTACCATCTCATTCAAACAAAATGATCTACTTTTTACTTTTGCATTGTAATATTTTTTTCCTTTTCCATTGATAAATGGCCAATTTTTCCTAAGAGTCATCCTTCTTTTCTTCACGAAGTTCTAGCTCAAATCTTCGTATCTCATCATTGATATTTCATTGAAATGAATTCGATGAGGAGATGGTAGACCCACATCCACTGGGCTCACAACCTCAACCCTGTAGGCTATCTAGAAATGAGTCTCTCATGTAGCAGTTCTGCTTCTAGTTTTGATGGTCCAAAGGACTTGAGGTAGCTCATTGACCAAGGTCCCATTAGAGGCATCTAACTTTATTTTCAACGTGTATTTGATTGTTTTGTTGATAGCTTCTACCTATCCATTTGTTTGGGGATGATGTGGGGAAAATTGTTTCTTGATGCCCAGCTCCTCACATAATTTCTGACTTTCTTGTTGTCAAACTATCAACCATTATCTGAGATAATTGAATGGGGAGATTCCGAATCTGCAAATGATACTCTTCCACAAGAATTTGGAAGTGTTGTCTTCAGTGATTTTGGCAAGTAGTTCGACCTCTACTCATTTGGTGAAAAAATCAATGGCGACAATTGCAAAGCTCGAATTTCCTATCTCTTTTGGGAAAAGGTCCTACGAGGTCAATTTTCCATTTTGTAAGTTCTTGATAGTGAGTTTGAGAACATGAGTCTAGTAAGAACAAGTGTATCTCTGAGATACACATAACAGTTCAAAAAGGTACTTAAGTGAAATTTTGGATGGATATTGGGGCACAAGATGTGACAATTGATATTTTTTTCCTAATAAGGGGGAAAATTTTGGAAAATATTGTTGAAATTGATATTATGGGTATAGATGAATTAGTTTTGAATACATAAGAGCTGGTTTAAACTTCTGATTCAAGTGGGAGTAATATGTTTACGAGTGTGAGCTATCTATCCAAATGAGAGTTGTTTAAGAACTATCCAATTTCAATGATTCTTGGTTTTGAGTGGGAGTGAAGAGCTATTTAATTTAAATGACTAATGGTTCGAAAAACCAATATAAAAATTTGAGGAAAGTGATTGAAGTATATATGGGGTATAGAATTCCAACCTGATTTGAGAAGTGGTGGAAGTTCTAATTGAACACTATGTTTATTGTGAACATTCAAGTCCTGAAAAATTAAATGGAAGACTAATGAGTTTATAATAAATAAAGCTCATTTTTAGTGAAAGGTTAGACTCAATATGAGTATATTGATTTTGATAAACTTTTTTCTTAGCAGTGAGATTCACTTTATACGCTGATACTAGCCATGATGGTGTGTATAAGTTTAGATTACACCAGATAGGCTTATAGATTGTATTTTCATTCTCAATTGTGAATTGATTGAAGAGAGAGATACACATAAAACGATTTGTAAGTTTCTTGTTAGAAGCTTCTATAGTATTGTAGTAACTTTTTAGTTATACTTGTAGCCTAATACACTCATCTTGACAATGGTACTTAAGTTTTAAAAGGATTTAACTTTCGTACAAACTTTCATCTTGTGGATGAAGTTTATTATATTTAAGTAAAAGTCTGATGGTCTGTTGTAATTATAATTTTGATGTTGA
>CAIGRO010176761.1:0-26942 GCA_903798355.1 Fraxinus baroniana
TTAAACAATTCAAAGAAAAGAAAGAAAAAAAATGGAGGCTAAGGTTTCATTAATTATGCATAATGAAAAGTGAATACAAAACCTAAATATAAAGAGACTATATATAGTCTATAATAAAGGAAACTAAAAAGACTATTCCACCCTTAATAAACAATAAAACAAAATAAGATTATATTTGTTAACAATCCAGATTGAAAAACTCCGATTAGCACGAGTAAACAGCACTAGCTAGTTTTCTTGTTCAAAGCCCAAGAGTGAATGCAAATTTGGAGTGGATCAATTCATCAACTCCGCATCCTATTGAATTGGAATCCAGCGAAACAAAAACTTGATTCTAAAAATTCGAAGCTTTGCAATGTTGCAAACCCATATGCTTGGAGTGCAGGGCCTGATTCACAGGCCCCTGCCAGGCCACATACACATGGGAGAGAGCCTCTATCTTTTTCATTTTTTAACATGGATGGGGCCGGCATACACAGAGGGGCTTGTAAGGCCCCTGCAAAATCAGCCCCTGTACTTGGGGATTAATCCCTGAATCAATACTCACCAACATTTTTAATTCTAACGCCAATAAAGAAAAACTCCAAGCAAAGAGATGAAGAAAACCGTAGAATGTGAAAGAGAAGAGGCCGTTGAGAAATCTCACAAGATTTCCTTTTTATAATTTCTACCAGAAAGTCTTTAAAAGTCTAATAAATTATAAATCCCCTGAAAGTCATTCTCAATAATTTGTAAAGATTTTTAAAAAGTTTCAATTGAATAAACCTAAACTTTTTAAAGTAGTGCTACAAGTACATAGGGGGCACCATAATGGTGTCCATAATGGACACGTTATGGACATCATAATTCAACTTTTTAAATCTTCAAAAGTTTTTAAAAGTCTCAATTAAATATACCCCCTAAATTTCATTTTCTTTAATTGCAATATGGACAAATTATTTACAATCAAAATATAAGTTGTCACACTGTACTTCTCAATGCCAACCCCCCAACTTATATTATCACAGATGATTATAAATATTTCGCACTCAATTTTAAATAAATGTAATGTACACAAAATAAATAAAAATTACAATTTATTTATTATCAAAATGAAATTTTATAATCATTTGTAATAATATAATTTGAGCACTTACATTGAGAGAAGCACAATGTGACAAATAGGTTTGCGAGGTTATCCTAGTAGAAGTCTTACTGACAAATCATATTATTTCCCAATATTTTGAAAGACTCTCATATTAAAAAACATCTTTCCACATGTAATATTTCAATCTTCCATCGATATTTCTCTTTCCTCTTTCATTTTCCAAGCTTAATGCCATGATAAAAAATCTACAATCATGTTACATGTATATCTTTTCTACATTATTTTTTTATATTGTGTCACGCATAGTTTTTAAACCCGAACCGGACCGGACAGGCCGTTTCGGACCAGAAACCGTCAACTCGAACCATGGTCCGGTCCGGTGCATTAAATTATCAAGTAAGCACATGAACCGGTCAAGAACTGATTGAACCACTAATTAACCGTCCAAACCGGACGATTTTAAGTGGATTCGAATCCGGCTCAATGTTTGAACCGAATGGTTACCTAATTGAAGAAAAATTTTATACCAAAAATGTGCTGGAGCTAGGATTCGAGCCTTGGACAATAAATGGAAATTTTCAACTCCACAACCACTATGACAGCCAATGGTTCTTTGTCCATTAATGTGAGCAAAACATATATATTATATTTTGAAAAATGGTTTCCTTTTATTTCAAAAATACAATTTAATTAAAATTAAAATCAAGCAATGACCCACCGGTTGAACCAATGGCCCATTGACCCGATTTTTTTTTTAATAAAAAAACACATTTTCCCTCCAACACGTTTTGAATTCACACACAATGTACATCAAAATGCAACCCCTGAAATATGCACTTAGCATTATTAAAAAAATCAATAGTTTTCTCTCTCTTCAACCTTTATTATCATGCTCTTTTGAATATTCTCATTCTATCATTTCCTTCTTTTATCCTAAACAATATAAAATAGCCACTTTTTTTTGGACGCGTGTCACAATTTTCTATCGTCAACCATTACGACGTCGTTTCAAATTTTTCCATTTCTTTTCATTTGCCCGTTTTCATTTCATTCCCCAAATCCTCAATTTTCCATCTCAAAAGCAGGCCCCCGAAATCTTTGCGATTCCCCTTCTCTTCTCCTCTAGCCATCTTGAAGATTTGAGTTCCCGAAACCGTGACAATACAACCACTGAGAAATAGCAAGAAAAATAGCAGTAATAGAGACGCCAGAAGTGGAAGAAGAATAAGGCATCAGAAATCTCAACCACTGGTGGAGATGACGCGACACTATTGCCAAGGATGGAGGTTTTTTTTACTCTGTGTGTGTGTTTGAGCTTTGTAATGCAGTGCCCAGGTAAATTTGAATTCGTAATTTCAGACCTTTGAGTTTTTAGTATATTTTTACAGATTGATTTGTGATTTACATATTTAGTATTATGATTTGTGAATTCCTATGAATGAATAATGAAATTAATAATGAATTGTCAAGGAGTTATTGAAAATTCTATGAATTTGAATGGAAATGAATTGTATGGAAACCGTGGGGTTGGGTTGGTTTTGACTCAAAATGTTTTTTTTTAAAAAAAAACATGTCGTGTCTCCGTGCAATTTTTTTTATACATTATACATAATAAATATTATTTTATTAGCCTAAAATTGTCCCGAAATGAGAGAAAAATAAAATAAGATCGGTAAATTCAAAATAAGTGCACACCTTTTTCCTCTCTCATTTTTTAATCGGATTAGATTATAACTGTAAATTTGTTGCAATGTTCTAATTGATAACTATATTGTAATAAGATGTATGTAAAAAAAAAAATTTCTATATTTCATCACTACAATATAAAATGGGTAAAACATTTTGTACCGATTTTCGAAATTATTACTGAATTACTTCTTTCTTTTTTTTTTTGCCAAATACTGAATTTCATTTACCATCGGGGCACTACCCCCTCGACCCCCACAACCTAATCGATCACCGTTGGGGCGTTGCCCCGAACCCCATGAGAGATCTTTGCCCCATCGATCGCAACCCTGATGTTCTCCCCAGTGTCCATGAGTGCTTTAATGTCATTGTACTAATGGCATCCTTCTTATTAACATATTCGCTGTTGAGCTGATATTCATATGTTTTGATTTATATTGGTTGTTTATGATGAATAATTTCTCCTTTCGTTTCTAACTTTTTATAGTTTTATTTATGTATTTTTCATTGAAACTTTCGAGTTTTTTATTGAAGAAGTTTTTCTAAATAAGATTTAATTAGTAATGACTCCAAAAATCACTCAACACTATTACGTAGCCAACTATACTACGACACGTGCGTCTCACTAGTTATCTATTAAAAAGACCAATTTAGGAAAAACTCTTACTAAGATTTTTCATTTCCTTCTTTTAATAATTTTCTCTATTTTTTCTATAGAGAAAGATTAACTTCTATTAAAATTCATACAAAAAATAGGTTATTGAAATTTTTTTTTTCGTATTTTGATTGTTTATTTTCCTGATTTAGGTAAACTTATATTTTTGTATTTTCTTAAAAATATTTTTATTGATATGAAAAACATAATTTTGTTACTGAATGTTGTGAATCATTTTTTATGTACATAGTCCATATAATTCACAATTTTTACTTACTTTTACCCACATATTTTGTAAAACATACTGCCTTTAAACACTTAAAAGCAATATAAAACAACCACAAACATGATTGATATAAGATGTTAAGGTCAATACTCCCTCCGTCCCAAAAAGATAGTCATTTGATTATTTTCACACAGATTAATAAATGGTAGTTAGTATAGTTAGAGTATTAAATTTTACTATATTTTTCCATTTATACCCTTTATCCCTTATCTAGGTAGTTGATGTTTATTATACCAAGATGTATTAAATAAGGGTATATGTGGAAATGAAAAATTTAATACATTTTTAAAATGGAAACAAAACTATCTTTTTGGGACGGACAAAAATAGTATACATGACTATCTTNGTATAGTTAGAGTATTAAATTTTATTATATTTTTCCATCTATACCATTTTATCTCTTATCCAGGTAGTTGGTGTTTATTATACCAAAATGTATTAAATAAGGGTATATGTGGAAATGAAAAATTTAATACATTTTTAAAATGGAAACAAAACTATCTTTTTGGGACGGACAAAAATAGTATACATGACTATCTTTTTTGGACGGAGGGAGTACTATGTTTTCTAAGGTGTATCCATAACGTGTATAAGGTACCAGAAATTTCTTCACCACTCCTTTTTTGTCCACAACTACTTAAAATTATGTGTAATAAATTGAAAAAGTATTGATGCCACTAAGAAAATGGAGAGAAAGAACATTGATTCGATACTGGTATGATATCGAAACAAAATAATGATTTGTTGATAAAGGTCTCATTTGCTTTGATTATTCAAGCTAATTTTAATGATTTTATCAACTAATCCTTCAAAAGCCATTATTTCCATGTGCAGGACCTTCTCCTCCACCATCACCACCCTGCATTAGCATGCCCACAAACCCGCCTCAACTGCTTGTCATCAACTCAGCCATCGAATTTCAAAGTCGACCGCTCTTTCCATGCATAGAAACACCATCACCACCAACTCCCAGCATTAACAAATAGCCAAGGCCGCCTTCACTAATCTTTCCTCAACTCAACCATCAAACTCTACTACTAGTTCCAGGGGCGGAGGGAGGGGATAGGAGCCGCCCTGGGCCCAAGCTAATTTAAAATTTCATAGGTAAAAAAAGAAGTCAGAAAATTGTTCAAAATGGTAACTACTGATCTTATCCCAGATGTTATTCAAGCACTAAGCACATATTCGGTAAACAAAACAGCATGTAAAAAGCTACAAATAAAAGCTCACAACCCGTCAGACAATATTTTTCCATAGTAAAATGCATTACGTATTTGTCTAGATACAAATTAATTGTTTCAAGGTTCAAAAGAGAATGGTGAATGTGCTAGTATTTGGTGAAACGATTAACAGATGCACAGAATGCAAACAAAAGAGAAACAAATTGAGAAATTTAAAGGCAGTGATGTATAATAGCGCCTAGCAATATTTTACATGCATATCTCTTGAAATTGCGTTTTACATTATAAATTTAATCAAGTGGTAACACCAAGCATGTTCATACTTCTTTGGTTTAGTGGTTCTGGTGTTGCATAATGAAATGAGCATCTGCTTGGTTTATATTGTAGGCATTTCTATCATTTAGCATTACTGGATCCTATATGTAAGGTGCCACTAGTCAATTTCCCCATTCATTCGTGTTTCAATTTTTCTGGGAGTACAATGACTAACACAAGTTTCTTAACATAGACTTGTGTCTGGCAATATCATCTAAAAAATTCCTCAAACTCCCATCCATCCACATTTATCATCTATAAAATTAAGTCAAAATTTTCATGTACATTTAAGTTAATTTATAGAATCTTATAGTTACAGGATTATGTCTGTGACAGAACGAACTGAGGAAATTTTTAGGGAGATACACTACTATAACGGGGCATAGGGTGGCTAAGATTGATAGGGATTTTACCGGGGCAAGCCTGAGCAAGGTAGAGGAACATTTACAAAAATAGGCTCTTCTAAACTATGATAAATTACCCATGAAAAAGTTTGTGCACAAGCTTGCCAAACGTAGAAGCACCAATACTTGGGCAGGAACATGCAACGAATAACAACTGGAAGCATCTGCTAGTGAGGTAATTGAAAACATACCTCTACTTTGAAGAACTCAAGATTCACGAAAGAGCCTGAAATCTGACCCCTTTCTGAGATCTAGAGATTAAATATGGGAAGAATGCACCATTAGTATCCAAACTATTGCCAAATAGCAAGTTGGTCCTCAACCTTTGATTATAGTTGCACGGTCGGTCCTCAATAATCAAAACCATTCAAATCTCCATTAAATCATCGCATGGCCCTTGTGGGGTCTGATTGAGAAACAACAATGAGAGGTTGAGGACCAACATGCTCCTTTTTAAAGGTTGCGGACAATATTCTATCTGGCAATAGGTTGGGGACCTATGATGCCATTTTCCATAAAATATTGTGCTTCAATGTCGACGTTTTCAGGGATCCTCATGGTGCAAGTTCAGACATAAAGCGCAGATTAATGAAGACGTGGAAAAGGCTGGAGATCCGGCATTTGGAAGTTTGTTTCAGAAGGTAATGGCTGCAATAATCCACTATTTGACAATTCCTCCAAGCTTTTGATGTCCTGTTGCAACCGCGTCACATGCGATACGGCATGTTCAAGAACCAGAGGATCATCTGGCATATTTTCTAGGAGGCTAAGCAAAACCTGCCTATAAACTTGAGCAGCCAATAATGGCCTTGCTACCTGTCGACTTCTACAGAAGATTGCAACTTTAATCACGTGCTTGCAAATATTACCCCCCATTGACCACGAGCAATCACAGAGTGCAAACTCCGAACCTGGGTTCCAAATTGTATATGCCACAGTACTGTCTGCCTGAGAAACAACCTTTGCAAACTCGAGATTTTCCTCGTCTAGTAGTACATCCACGTCAGGGATGTGCATAGCCTGATACCAAGAGTTGGTCGGGACATACCTATCCCTCAGATTTTCAAAATGTCCAGTCTCTGCAGTATATTGGTCAAACCAATACAAGGAGTGAAGTTGAGTTGTTAATGTGTGGATCAAGAAGTCAAGTCTCTGATGAGAATTTGCATATAGCAGATTAAGAACTTTGGATTTCAATCTTAAGTGATATACTTCTATTGAAGCATATGGCTCTTGATTTGCCACGGGGAGAGTTCTGACACAATTGACCCACAATTCTGCAAAATAAGATATCATATTAAATTTATTTTTGCACATATGCATGCAAAAACATGCTTAAAGCAACACTCAAACTGAAGATGAAAATATTAAATAGTGAAGAGGTTCCTGGAACAAGCAAAAGCACATAAACCCTGCCAGAAATAAGCAAAATTAAGAGACCATACCTATCTTTGGCAACCATTTATTCCTAAAGTGTTCTAGAAATGCATGCTGATCGACATATATTTGCATGAACTCTTCAACTGCATCAACCACATTTTGCCCACTTTTTGAGCAGTACAAAATCCTGCCTACGTGCTTAAACATCTCCCTCTGCACATCAAAATTGCTGCAATTCTTCAAAAGGCTTTTCAACCAACCGCGACGCACGTGCCAAAGGGATAATAAAACTCGGCATTGGAAGGCCTCTCTACAAGTGACAAGCATCATATTAGCAATTTTCCAGTTTCAAATCCACAACTAGGGAATGACATCATATGAGAATCAAACAGCAAAACTTACCTTATAACTGAAGCCTCAACAGAAGGATCATCCACTAGAATTGCACAAGGTCTCCACCTTGGGTCCTTCTGATGAGTTCTTTCAACAAGAGTTGACATCCAATTGTGAGTACTTTGACCAGGCGAACTAGAGGTAATGACCCAGGCAATCGGAATTGGATTCTGGGAAGAGTCAAATACAAGCAGGGAGCACAAAGCAAACTGCAGAAGTCAAGAAGAAAGCAAAATAGTGAAGATTCCCAATCATCAAGATAAAGTAAATGCAAGGTGTATTTTTTTTTTTTTTGATAACCGTGGATGTCCGGGCCAGCTTACGCGCACCTCGACTAATTCCACGGGGCCCTAAAATTTACAGTCGAGTACTCACCTCAGTGGCCTGAGGGGACTCGAACTGGTGACCATTGGGGAGTAAACCCAAGTCCTGACCAATTGAGCTACCCCTTGGGGTTAAGTAAATGCAAGGTGTATTAATCTATTCTTTTTATGTTAGGCTTTCTTATTAAATTTTCTTAGTCTTACTGTCTGCAACCAGATGACCTGAGTCGTCCAATTGAGCAGCTTCCAAAGGCCAAAAAAGATAGGAAAAGAATTAAGAAAGAAAAAATTATATATAAATGCGCAGTTTCCCCATTAGCATTGCAATCAGTCACACTATTTTCAAGATATGCATAAGGTAAATTTCATGGCTTTCTTTTTTTGATTATTACTTCTTAGTTTTGTTCCCCTTCTTAATACACCAGAATTTAGCCCCTCAATTTTCTTGAATTGTTAATCTCTCTTTTGCGTCAGAGCTCTTCTCAGAACATTTTTTTCTGTAAGTATCACTTGTACTAGCAAATGTGGTATACAATAAAGTGTTATAATAATCACCACAAATTATAGTTCCATATGCCCTTAATCACACTTCTAATTTGTATGGAAGATGAAGATGAAATACAATCATTCCTAGGCCAAGAAAAATGAGACAAACGAACCTCAAATTTTTTAGAGTTATATGCTGAATGAAAAGCAATGGATGCATTATGTCCATAACGAAGCATCTTCTGAAGCTGCCAATCTGACTGTATCCCTAGTATAAGAGGTTCAGAACCCGAGTTCTCTTGGAAATGAAAAACATGCTTATGGTGGCGTTGCACCCATATCATTACACTGCATTTGTCATTGGCATGTAATTCAGGGGACAATTTGTGTATAATCCTTTCCATATTACGCACATCATTACGAGTCAGAAAATCATCCCGGTTGTGGGGTCCTCCATGCCTCTGCACCTGTTCCATATGATGTTGGATTATCATGTCCAAAGATATTCCAACATGAAGCATGGACATCACTTTTTGACGTAGTTCCTCGGAAATACGAGGAGCATACATTGCTCTTGTTCCTACAGCTTCCTGATCTAGTATTCCATGACATGGTGCTCCTGTTTTGTCCACATGATTTCTCTGATTGTAGATTATAAGGGCAAGGAGTGGACGGGTGTATAAGCGTTTAACAGTAAAATGGCAAAGACATCCCCTCATCATGTGTCGTCTCCCAGGCCTACTTCCCTTACCAGATGCAGGTTTAATGATTGAGTTTTCTCCAATACCAGATTCGCTGTCCCTGTAGTCTTCTGGACCATAAGAGCACCAATACCTAAAAAATTCTCAAAATATGTACAAGTTATTAAAATGCTTTTCTAGCACAATTTCACGTTGGTTGAACATGTAGCAAAATGTAAGACAAAACAGCTATCAGCATAAATTACAATATTAAGTTGTCAGTCTTGTACACAACCTTTGTCAAAGGAAACGGATGATAGACCAGACTATTAATATGAAATTTCTAGCTCAAGGGTGATATTTCAACAAAGCAAAAATACGACATAAGACTTACAAGAAGAGACATACAGTGTATATTCAAGATATCCGTCAACCCTTGGTTTGTTGAGACTCCCTTCAAGCCTCTTCCTTCTTGATTCAACTCGGAAACGAGCTGGACATTCTGCATTACTGGATTCTCCTTTGACAAAATCGTCCACTCTAGCAAAAGGAATTAGTGCAATATCATCACCACCTTGACGACCACCTTCTACTTTCACCCAATTTAGATGAGCAGCAGAAAACTCTGCATATGGAGGATCTTGCACAGGAAGGCTTAATATATCCTCCATTCTAGGCATCTACATTAAGAAGACGCACATAATAGCAACAAAAAAATCAGAGATGACTTTAGAGAATGCAATAAGCATTATGAGAAATATAACTTTGGCAAAAAGTTTTATTTTGAAATATGTGAAGACATAATAGAGAATTTCAAGTGTGACATTGCTACATAATTCCAGCAGTCTTAAGTTATTGTAGGAGAAAATAAATGAGACCGAATTAAGTATGTACAGAAGCCAAAGGATTTGGTAACAAGTTAATTTTTTTTATGAAATATGTCCCAATAAAATTTCTTGTGAAATACATCAAGAAATCTTGAGGTGCTCAGAATAAAAAATTATCATGTACTCCTTCATATCCTGGGGCACTTTTCTCTGCATCTGTTCAAATCTCCTTTAATGAAAATTTTAATTGACCAGAGATTGTCCATATTAAACCATCCACATCTTCATAAAATTATCGATTTATTCTCTTATCTAGTTCTATTTACAAGGACGTACATATTGATAACACAAATCGACTTCTCTTCCAATACAGACCAACACGATCATATCCTTGATCCGTGCACATTTACCACACCATCTTTCAATTCGAGTTCAATGATCATTCTTACTCCATTTTCACTCTTTTCTTCACAATGTATACAAAAATTTACATCCATCTCCCCTAGTTCTTTTGCCTACTTGTCTGCACAGATCATCTCTTGCACAAAGGTCATTGAGTCTCTTCCTACGTAGCACAGTTATTATTTCTATAGATTTTTCTACAAGTGTCATTATGTTCCAATTCCAACCTTAAGTAAATTATCTTGGACTAGTTTCTTACCCACCGTTTGAGCAAGTGAAAGGCTTATTTATCCCAGATTAATTCTTCATTCCAATTTTATATATGATTAAGTCCACTAATGAATTCTACATTTCTATATTAACCAAATATAATATAAAAAACGAAAAGAATTAAGAACAGAAGCTAATACGCAAACAAGTGAAACAACACACACACATAAAAACTTCTCCATAATATCTTGGAACAGATTTTATCAAAAAGTCGCAGACAAATACCATTAACACGTTACTGAGCTTTCTTTATACAGAGAATTAAAGGTACATTTATGGGAATAAACCAGGCAAGGTCCTAGCACGTTAAAGCTACAAATCGGATAAATTGAAAAAATTGAGTATTATGAGTAAACATTGTACCTTTGCTTCATGATCCTTCATTTTTCCTCCAACAATTCGACAAGATTACACCTTTATCCTTAAAGCAAAGAAACAATAAAAAAATGTGTTAGAAAACAAGAAAAGTTTTTTTTTCCAGTTTATTTATTTATTTTTTGTGCCAAATACTACGAATATTTATAAGAAAAAAATGGAAATGCACGTTGAGTGACAATTGTTTTTCCTTTTTGCATAAAATTGAGGAAATTAGCAGAAACCCACGAAGGAATTTGTAATAAATTAACAGAAGAAATAAAGTATTTAGAAACCCATAAAACGAAGTGCAGAAAAAAAGGAGGAAAGAAAAGGGATTTAAAAAAAGCAAAAGGGTTTATGAAATTGTACAAGAATGGAAAGAAAATTGATTTACAAATACGGTGAAATAGAAATTTTAGAAAAATGACAGAAATCAAGAAGCAGAATTACCTGTAATTTTAAAGTTTCGTCTAGTTTTTCTCGGGCTCTCTGTTCTGTCAAGACTCGGAGTGGGAACAAAAGGTTTGGTGAAAAATGCGATTTCATACATCCAGTCCACCCCCCATCATTGATATTATACGGCTGATTAGTCATTTTGAATGAAAAAAAGAAAAAAAAACTATCATCCACGATAATCAGTGTTGACAGATTTAGATACATTGATTTTAAAAATACATTTTCAATCAACGATTAGATTTTTGACACATAAACGTAAGTCTATGCTTTCTTGTGATGAACAACATACCGACGAAAGGAATGCTCGAGAAAAGTGTTAAAAATAATTGATTGTGCCCTTCAACATAAAAAATTTGCGTTCGTCCGTGATCCGGTACACAAAATATAACTTTATTGAAATAATCTAGTCAATTTTTGAATTAATGAAAAGACACGCACATTGATAATAAAAAATTTCGTTTACCTTATGTGATAAATTTGTGATCGTAGTTAGCATCCATACTTCGACGGATTTCATTTTGAGTAATTTGTATTTTGTAGCTCTAATGTGTATTCTAATACGGGGGTTGAGTTTTGCATTCTTCACTATGGATATTATTTTTGGCACGTAGGCATATTTAGGGCAATTATGTTCGCATGGTCATTTTCTTTTCATAACGCCGAATATTATAATATTAAATAATAATAATAAATTTTTACATATTTTTTTTATTTATTTCAGTGAGGCTTGGGACTCCACTGAATCCCAAATTTTTTTTTTGATAAATTTGGATGTCCGGACCAACTTGCGCACACCTCGACTAATCTCACGAGACCCTGAATTTTACTGTCGGGTACTCACCTCAGTGACGGGACTCAAACCGATGACCATTGAGAAAACTCCACTGAATCCCAATTGCCTCAAACATTGCATGAAACTCTAGTTAAAGATTTTATACGATATTTTTAACAATTTAAGTTTTAGACGAAGTGATTTATTGCTCGTTTGATTTTGCCAAAAGTCAATTTTTTAGTAAATTTTGATAGAAATTGATGAAATATGTGGTTAAAATTAACTGTTTACTTTTATTTATATTTTTATCAGCTTTTTAAAATAAATTGAACAAAGGCCAAATATTGAATTAAATATCATTTGTGTATCAAATGAATAAACTTGGTGGCCTTTTTCTTTTACACGACATGAGGTTTTGGGTTCTGAATATGTCGCGGACAGATAATGAAATGAAAATGGATAAAAGAAATCAGGTTTTGCTAAGTGTACACCGGATTTGACACTCCGGTGTACGGACCCCTCACAAGAGAGGGGGCACACGATTTTTTAATTGGTCATGACCCCCCTCTTGTGAGAGGGTTCGTAAACTGAGGTGTCAAATTCTATGTACAAATAGCAAAATTCAAACAAATTAGGCACAAAGAGAATTCTTCATTTTCATGTTAGAATAGAACCTCGAAATCATTTATTTGCTAAAACAAGTCTACATTACTAGAAGCTTGCATCATGTTAGAGACTCCTATACTTAGCAGATTTTGGCATAGATCCGAGGGCCTCTCCATTAGATAATCGTCTGTCACGTAGAAAAACACACTTCAAATGAATATATATGCTTTGACAATACGGTAAAAAAAGAGTTATCAAAACTTTTTTTTCAACGATAACTTTTTCTTTTTTTCAATTATATCGCCAAATCAACTTCCATTACTTAAACGAACAAATCGTATGATGTGATAGGTCGATTATGACGTCAAAATTTCATGAAAGTTGGCTTAGCGATGTAACTAAAACAGAAACAAAAGTTGAATAATTTGAAATAAAAATAAAATTAAATTAAAAGACAAACTCAAACCTTGCAGATGTTGGTACACTTCCCGAAGCATTTCTCCAATAGTGCACCATCTGCCATGTAAAAAAAATAATAATAATAATAATTAACTGTGGTATACCAAAGAAAAATAGTGTGTCAACTTGCATGGAAAATGTATCGATTTCTTTTATTCGAGAATCATAACTTCGTTGGCTACAAGTAGCGTAACTCGAATTTTTTTCTGTTCATGAAGCTAGACAAAGCAAAGATAATTCTCGAATTTTCAATTTGGATGGTTTTCCTTATTGGAACTCTTGTGCATGTATGGTGAAAAATAAAAGAATAACTTGATGATTTTTAAAGATTACAAACTAACTTGCTATTCGAACACAAGTTAAGTATTGACATATGCAATTTTCCCACCGAGAAATGACCAAGTGTGAACTAAGTTTCTTCTCGCGTTCTTCTTAAGAGGGAAGCTTAATTAATGTAGATTGATTATGAAATTGCAGCACTTGCCAATATCATCCTAGATGACAATGCGTGTGCATGAAAAGAGAAATGAGACCCAGTTAGAGACATCATATTACCATAAAGAACGAGAATACAACGTTTCAACGCGCAACCAATCTGGCAATAGTATTGGATATCAGTACCAGATTTGGGAACGCAACTGCACAAACACTGCAAATGACATGTAAACTTCTCTGATGGATCCTTTAGACTTCCGATGAAGCACTGGTTGAAGCATCCTCCCCAGCAGCCATATAAATTAGGGGAAACAACAACACTCGCCAACATTAAGGTCAAGATAACCACCATCAGACCATAAATTCCACCTCGACTACACTCCATAATCATCATCTTTTTTCTCTCTACACAAGTTTTTGTTACTTGAAATTGAAGATTTGCACTCTAGGGATATGTATAGATCAAAATGCACCAACTAATTTGTTGCTGATTAATAAAATGCATTTATGTTATGGTTAGGGTTTCTTGGGTGATTGTACATGTGTCAAAGGTATTATAGTTTTAGCCATGGGTAGTTTACTAAATGCCAGTGGTAAATGCTTGCAATAAATAGATTGCTAAAATGTACGTTACAACCACCAGCTATTAAAGATCTTACATATTATTCTAATTTTGATTTCTTCTAGTTTAGTTAGGTTTTATACATTTTTCTTTATGCAGTCTCTCTGTAGTATTTGAATAATATATGATTTATTTTATTCTCTGAACTTGTTATTCTATTCGAGTCTATCTAAACAAAACATTTTGTCGTTTTCAAATAGCATAAAATATTTAGGACATGTTTGGGTCGGATTAAAATCTGATTTTAATCTAAATCAAAGTCAGACAATCAATATCAATTATATCTTTCATGGGTGTCACATCTTTTCAACCACACATTTCAACAACTTCTATCACAATCCACTAAAAATCTGATTTTAACCCACATCAAAAACCCTCTTAAATTTTTAACTTGATAATAATTAATGGTGAAAATTTTATGTAATTTAACGCTCCCCCGTATAAATGTGATATGAGATTGATTTGAAGCTAGGCCCGAACTTAATATTATCTTGAATTTTGAGGACACAAACCGTGCCCAAGTGTCATGATCTTAATCCTTCTTCTTCATACTATAGACATGTTTGAATAAGCTTAAAAAAGAATTAAGTTGTAATTTTTTTATTTTTTTTTCGAACGTATTTGGATAACTTACTTTAGTTCTTATTTTTTTTAAGAAATATGCTTATTTTAAAAGTAACTTTTACATGATAAATCTAACAAAATAAAATGTAAATTCACTTTTAAAAAATCCATTCAAATCAAGATCAACTCTATCAGTAAAAAGTAAGATAAAAACTCTAACCATCTCGATCAAGAACAAAATTCAATTCTAAACAGGCCACCATTTCACTTCAAGTAAGACTATTTAAGTGGTGTCTCACGTTTGCACGTGTTTTTTTTTTTTTTTTAAAATTCTTATTTTCAAGATCGTGTGCAGTTCCACAACATAAGACAATTATTAAATGGATAAATGAAGTAATTATGAAAATGCACAAGGTTATGAATGGAAACATAGATCAAACTTAATTATATGACGTTAACATTTTATGTGACTCGATTAAAACATGAGTATATATTAAAAGTTGACGAGTCTCATAAAATGTGTCGTGTAAAAGTGAATAAATATTATGGATCTAATAAAATGTGTACTTAAAAGGTTTGACGAGCATTTAGAAAACAAAAGTTTTACCAAACAAGTAATGACATAACCAGTTATAACAAATCGAAATCACTAACCCACACGTAAAATCGAAACAAAAGTTACCACTAAATTTTTTAGCCCAAGTCAGAAGCTGCAAAATTATCATACAATTAACGCTAGCCAAAGATTCTACAACTCTAGCAAGAGCTAGACAAACTGAAACCAATACACAATGCCACTAAATATATCTCCAGCTAACCTATTTGCAGCACATTCCTCATAATTCTGAAAACTAATACCAGCTTAATTTAAGAAATCTGAAATTAATACACTTGAAAAGAAAAAAAAAAAATCACAAAGCTTACAATACAGCTCAATACTGTTTATCAAACATTCCTAAAAAGCATATATGCTGAATTAACGGAAGTTAAAAATGTTGTTTTACAGCAGTTCAATATTGTATACCAAACATGCCTGAAAAGCCTATATGCTTAATACAATACACACATTGAAACAATCAAAATCTTCATTAAAAACTGTTGTTTGTTATCCCGGTCCAGCACTATACACACCTAAAGGCAACTCAATGCCAGTACATGTATAGAAACAATCGATCAAACCTTCACAAGTTAATGAAAAGCATATGATGTACCACTACTCATGATGAGTACTCGACCAAACAATTCTACTTTCCTGTATGTATAATGCTATGCTCAATGAAACAATCCCAATTTCCTTGTTTGATTCCATGAGGTGAACTATACTATTTGGGGGTAAGTTACTCCTTCAATATCAACTCTAAAATTAATGTTAAAAGGTTATTTAAGGATTGGGTTGAAAACTCACAGGTTCAGAAAGAAAGGTTAAGAGGTCAACTTAATGATCGGGACAAAAAACTCAACAAAAAACTCAAAAGTTCAGAAAGAAAGGGAAGGTAAAACCATCTATGCAAAGATATGACACCAAAAATTCCACACACCCGTTGCAGGCACAAACAAAACAGAAAGTCACATTTAACTCTCAAAGTATGTAAACCCCAAATCTTGAAAACCAAGTGCACAAAGAGGCTAGCAAGTATGTACCAACACTGGTATGAAAATGAAAATGTCAAATGATGACTAAGCAAAATGGGTTGTTGCACTCCAATAACTGCTCGAACCATCATAGTAGGATCTCGCTAGGGATAATTTATTGACAAGGATAGGGGTTGAACAACAACAACAAATCGAAGCCCTTGATCAATTTAACCATTGCCCTTTGAGTTTTCATCAGCAGCTTTGACTACATCTGCTTTCAAGAGAGCAACAGCAGCTTTGTGCATAAATAAATCGGCTTGATAGAACAATCTGTTAGCCTTCTCTCTCTTGAGCTCAGCCATATCTTGTAAATGCTGTGCCACACTAGATGCATCCAGTGGCTCCACCCCAAGATTGTAGGATCCTTCAAAATATTGATGTTGATTTGGCCCCTCAGGTAAACCATTTCTGTTCCCTGCTGATCTTTGGCTGTGTGAAGCTATCATTTGCTTATTAAAGGATGAAAATGACTGGATCTTCTTCGTCTTTGTCTTGTAAGTTTTAGGACGAAAATCCCAATCAAACATGTCGTTGCTCAACGAGAAACGTCCAAGTCTACCAGCCTCTCGTCGAGGCAGTAACCTTTTTGTAGTCTGGGTTGATGACAAAGCATTAATAGACTCAGCAACATTGTGCGGGAACTCAACCTTGTTATCCCCAAGAGCCACACTATTTGATCTTCTCCCTACCAATAGTTAACAAGGTAACAATCAACTAATAGAAGTTACGAGAAACAAAGAAATTAACTTATAAAAGAACAGGTTCAGGAGGTAAGGTGAAAAGGTGTCATTCAGATAATTGAGATTTTACGTAGAAAAGAATAAAATTTCACCAATAGCAGGAAGACCTTCCAGATTACCTGAGGAGATAATATGATTGTGTCCAGAAACCGAAAATTTCCTCTTCGACTGTTGTTTTGAACGCTTTTTGGGAATGTCTAGACCTCTTGGCTTTAGACAGAAAGCAAACATTGGTGGTTTCTCTGGAGGGGATGCCTTCTCTGGGTTACCAACCAATACGGCATTGCTGCCTCTGGCAACAGCAAGTTCCCACTCTTTCAGCTCCTTTTGATACCTCTCCCAAAGAGGGGGCTGATAAATAATACATATTGAGAAATTTTAGTCAGCAACAATGAACATTGCATAGAAAAGAGAACAAGCAATCATCTCTAAATGGACGACGATAAGAATTGAATACACTTATGTGTAATACTGATGCAGGGTCGATGACTGGGAGGGCAGCAACTTATGCACGAAATGAGGGACAGAAAATAATAATTAATTAAAACAGAAGGATCGTAAAGATTGAAAGCCTAGAAATATAACTCTAGCACAAAATGCTAACACATGGAGGAATGCCACTTGTTTTAAGATATTCATTCCAACATCTAAAATTGTAAGTCTACGTCCTCACGCATCCAATAGCAGCCCAACATGTCTGGCAGCCTCTTCCAATCTTGAGCCAGGCTTCTGAAAACATTATTTAATTATTTTAGGCTCATATCCTATTAACCACCTCTTAGACTTTTGGTGACATTCATCAACTGAATCCATTAGTTGTATTTATACAGCTTGACTCCTCAAAAATGACTCTGTGGGTCTTAGAATAAAAGTATGTCCAATATTCCTGGAATGGACGAGTTTCTAGGAGAAGTTGAATGTTTGAGACGGTTGAGATAATAAAGTTCATGAAACGAGCCTCAATAGAAAGTAAACTACTTGGCTCGAATCAGATTTACCAAATAGATGCTCAGTCATCAAAATGTACCCAACACAATATTTGAAATTACATAGATACAAATAAAGAATGTGCATCGTCATGCTGAATAATACTAGAAAGTTTTCAATAGTATGTTCGCTTTTCTTCTTTTTTTACGAGTGTATATAATGACCATATAGATACGCCATATTTCTACTTTCCCTTGGGCATGGAAGCCTATTATAAGCATCTAGAAAAGTAATGATCGACTCCCCAGGATGAAGGAAACCATGTATGTTCTAGAATCTTGTAGAACATCCAAATACTGATCATAAGTATCTGCTATAAGGGTTAAATTGAACGTTTAGACCCCAAACATTTGCAGTTCAAGCAAACTCATCCCCGAAGGATCTAAATGCATAGTACCTGGAGTTGTCGCACTAAAGGCATGCCTTTTCTCTCCCTCTTTTGTCGCCAGTGCTCATAAATGACTTTAGCTACTTCCACGGACCCTATGCCAACCATTAGGTCCTCGATTTCATCAAGCGTGAAGTGTGAACGATGTTCAACATATGAAAATTTCTCTAGCATATCCATCATCTTCTCAAATGATTCATCAGATATCTCTTCGAACCTATTCTCATCTGGGCAAGAAGATGATTTTTTGGACATCAACCAGTGTTCATCTTCGCTATCTATATCGTATAAGATATGCGAGGGATCCATTGCCATTTCCAAGTCAGTTTGAACCTGGTGGAAGTACCTTGAAGAATTCTGAACAAATGGGACTTCAGTTGCATAATCGTCGATTTCCTCAATCAGCCAGACTCCAGGGACAGGAATGTTCTTAACAGAAGCAGCACGAATATTTCTATTGTGGCACTCTTCGTGCAACTTTTTGAAAAGCATCCACTGGCTTTTATCCAAAAACTCCAGTAGCCAGTCCTTTCCCCCTTTCCACATCATAGCATGTGTGTAGTAGTGACTTGACCTGGCTTTCCAATTATGTTGAACTTTATATGAATACCTCGTAACGCCAGAAAGTTTAACAGCCAGTCTCCATTCATTACTATCTGCAAGTTCTAAGACAATATATGCCCCACGTTCTCTCCATCTTTTGTCCCCAACGATGACTATCAGGTTTGCACCACATGCTTGCAACTCCAAATTCCTTTGGGAACTCCAGGGACAGTCAGATACACTCTTCTCACTAGCTTTCCTGATACGTCTGCTAGGTAGAGTTCTCTGGTTATTGGTTCTATGTTTTGCATCATAACCTGCAAAAGTCAGTACATTTTGAACCTGATTTGGTGGCTTCTTCAGTCCACAGCTCAAGTCATTGCGCATAGATTTAGTCTTCCCATAGGAACGTAAAGGTAAGAGATTTCCAAAAGGAGAAGAACTTGAGCTGCATCTACCATGATGCCAAGAACTTCTAGGGAGAGAAAGGTTGGGGCTGCGAACAAAGCCATCACTCATACTCCAACCAAGGTCAGAGCACTCTCCGGAATTATGTCTTCTCCCATCATAAGGCATGTCACCTTGATCAAAAGATGCAATTTCAACACTCATGACACCAAAACTAGAATCACAACTTGGATTGGAGCTTGCACAGGTGATGGAATTGGATTTACATACAGTAACTTGACTGCTAGTTGGCTTACCATTCTGAAGATCCTGCAATGACACAAATTCATAAGCAACATTGCCAGCTGAGACAATAGCTGTGTCACTAGACAATAATCCATATGAAGGAGCTTCTGTCACCACTGTTCCGAAGTTGCGTTGTGCATGTATATCTTCAATACTAACTGAGCGGGATACAACTTGCATACGATCCTCCACTATTTGTTGAGTGCCATCTTCTGGGTTTCCTAATGAGCACAAAATGTCATAATCCCAAGATTAGTGCAGGCAAAGTTGTGCTCTATGAGCATCTTAAGATGGAGACTAAGAAAGAAAGTTGGTGCAGTACCAAACGGAAGAGCAAATGGAGGAAGCCTTCCATGTTTTACAGCCTGCCAGAAAATAGATTGTCCCATCCTCTTGCAGGGTTCTCTGGAAACACCCATAGACACAACGCCGCTGACATAATCCTTCTTCAAACCCTGACCCATGACAGGGAAAAAAAAAAAGTAAAAGAAAGCCAATGAGAGACAGAACTTAGAGACAGTTAACTATATAGTACGTCTAGATATGAACAAGTATTAACACACGAGTACCCTAAGCATCACCATCAAAACCACCACACTTAGGCCAAAAAAAAACAGAAAAGTGCAGGGGTTCTCTTGCTGAAATGTTATTTCGTTAACCTGACAACTGTGATCTAGGATGACAAGGAGCAAGAACACAAGGTAAAGAACAATAAAATAAATGTGACACTAGTTGAACAGCATTCATTAAAGACTAATAAAAACAGCAGACCACCAGTAAAGCATAATTTGATTAACAATATGAAGCACTTCAAGTTATATAAGAAACAAATTAAAAAAAAAAAGTTACCTCAACCGAGGACAATTCCAAACCAACACAAGGTTTGCTTAGCTGGAAGCTTCCACATTCAAGTGCCTTAATATTACTATATGTGCATTCATAGACAGGCAGTTGCTTAATGAGCAGACAACGCCGCAGCAGCTTAGAGTCTAGGTAGAGCCACTCAGAATTTTTCAGTTTAGAGAAACTGTTAAATTCAATCACTTGCCGCTTTTTTATATCTTGAACACCAGAAACTCTGACACTTATAGAGGTTACAGGTAATTCTGCATCATCATTCCAACGTTCATTAGCTTGATTGAACACTGTCAGGATGAGGGAGACAAAGACTACAGCCTGCTTCAGGCAGCCTTGGAACAAGAAAAACCTCAACCCGAAAACATTATCAACAAAGAGCATCTCCAAAATTACAGCAGGTGACGTAGTCACCATTACTCCATGTTGTAGAATCAATACAGAGTGAGACAATCGAAGATCCCATGTTCTAATTGAATACTCAAGGGAAGGCATTGCAGATAAGCATATCCATCGTTTTGTTCCTAACATTGCATCACTCAGTCTTTGCTTACCTTCATCGTGAATTGGCCGCAATAAGAATCTCTCACCTTGCTTGTTGGAACGCCTCCTGACATACACTCTAGTTTGGGAGCTACTAGGAGATGCCACTAGAGAATCATCAAGCCTTCCACCAACAACTATACCTTCATCATGCATCCGCCGCAATATGAATCTCTCATCTTGCTTGTAGGAACGCCTCCTGACATACACTCTTATTTGGGAGCTACTAGGAGCTGCCACTAGAGAATCATCAAGCCTTCCACCAACAATTGAACTATCTGGTACTCCAGAATCATAATCCAGCTTACTTCTACCTCTTTCCGAGAAAACAGCATTTTTATTTGCATTATCAGTTTTATCAGACGAAGATGGGAAGACCATGGGGAGAAGCACTCGCATAGTTTTCTGTTTTTTCAAAGGATTAGGCAAAGATTTGGCACGAGCAGAACGAGCCAAATATGATATAATGGGCTCCGTGTCCCCCATGATGTCTACAGAGCTATCATCATCAATAAGAAGGCCAGCTTGTCTTTTATGTGCAGATTTGTCACCAGTAGATGATTTTTTAGGCTTTCCCTTGCCAGGAACCTCGCTACGGAGAAGCAAGAGTTTAAATTTCTCTTTTTGAAGATCAATCCATTCCTCAAACCCATCATCATACTTCACAAAATGAAGTCTTCGTACTGGGTTATAGTCATTCACAACACCAGGATGCCAATCCTCATCCAAAGGCCTGAGAACTTTAATCTTACGTTTCAAAACCCAGTAGGCATCCAATTCCTTGGGAAGAATTTCATAAAAATGGCGGCGTTTCCTCAAATTGCTCTTCCCTTTGTGGTCTTTCTTTTGTCCAAGCACTCTGGTCTCAGGATTAGCTGACGCAGACTCCAAGTGAGTAGATGAGTTAGATTCTCGATTAAATAAATCCCTAGCAGAGTAGTCCACAGAAGAGAACCCATTAGTGGACTGTGACAAAGTAGATTTCTTATTGGAAGGGCACCCAGTGCAACTTGGATCAAATCGCGATGAGAGCATCATCGCAGCATTCTGTTCAAGGCTCTCTTCATCATAATCATTATCCTCTTTGTAATCAATAAAGATGCTGCCTGAGACTGAATTACCAGCTGAAGGTTCAGCCCTTTTTGTATTAGATCCACCGCCACCACCACAAGCTGCCAAATTCTTCCTCTTCCTATTTTTGGTCTTTTGCTTTTTTGAAGATGTATCAACATTATTTACAACGAATAGATCATTTTCTTGATTAGCACGCTGAGCTGAACTCGCACCACCGTTCCTACTTCTCTTAACTTTATCAAAGGCTGTTTTCTGCTTTCCTTTTGAACTATCAACCTCATATGCGGAACTTTTAATTAAATTAACTAATTGGTCATCCAGATTGCCATCGTCCTTGGCTTTCTTAACTTTATCTTTAATTTTTAGAACCGGACCAACAAAATCGGAAAGTCCTGAAAGCTTGAAAACACAGTCACTTCTAAACTTCTTCGGCCCCGTCGAACTCCTTGGATGCTTTGGGAATCTAAAAACGTATTCATTTTCACGTGAAGTACTAGACAATCCGTCAAACTTCTTACTGCCACCTGTCAATTTTCCACTTGATCCCGACCCCACTTTCACGCTAATACCGTAATCTTCCGTACTCTTTTCAGCCTCAGACTTACTGTCAGTAGTCAATCTTCCAATCGATCCCGATCCCAAATCAACAGAATTAGAAACTTCTGATAGCTTGGAAAACAGATCACTTTTAAACTTCGGCCCCACTGAACTCCGTGGATGCTTCGGGAAACTAAAAACATTCTCATTTTCACGTGGAGTAAGAGACAAGCCGTCAAACTCCGTACTGCCACCTGTTAATTTTCCACATGATCCTGACCCCACTGTCAAGCTATCACCGCAATGTTCCGTACTCTTTTTAGCCTCAAACTCACTGTCAGTTGTCGTTTTTCCACTTGATCCTGATCCCACCATCACCCTATTACCACAATTTTTCCTGATCTTCTTAGCCTCAGACTCAAAACTACTCAGAGATGAGCTTTTTCTATTCTTCCTGTTCTTTTTCTTCTTTCCATCTTGAAGGTCACACACTTTGGAAGTCTTTGCTCCATTTTGTTCCTCTTCAGTGTTCCTAGAATTGTACAGGCTCTGAAGATCCAAAGATCTTTTTTTCTCAGGAAATTTTACTGAACCAGACTTTTCTACAATCTTTTCCATCACACACTCTCAATCAAATCTCCCCAGAATACTAACCTCAAATTTCAATTCCCACCAAAATCTGTAACCAAAACAGCACATAAAAGAAATCAATTAACATCCAAAAAAAAGTTGCAATTTCAATAATAAAACATAAAAACTTCAAAACATTGAAAACAAACACATTTCCACAAATAAAAATCGATTAAATCACACAAACTAACAACACAACGTACAAAAATCAGTATCTGTACATGAACATTACATATGTATATATTACCTCTCCAGGCCCTCCTCTGAATTAACGAAAAAGTGGAGATCATGCATGAAAAAGGTTTGATTTTCGAGAATTCAAATAGCCTCTGTTTGAAACCCTAACCAGAATATGATTTACCCAAAATTTCAAATGAATTTTTCCATCACAATTTTCATCATTTCATTTTTCCAGATAGGATGCTACTAGGGTTTATATTTTCTGAGCTATAGTAAAGAATTTTATGGCGATAATTTCTAAAAATTATGGTGACGCCACGTTGAGAAATCTAGACCGTGAAAGGGAATTTGACGGTGAGGATTGGGGTTGGGTAGTTGAAGTGCTGGCAGTATGAAATAAAACGAGAACAATTTTGGTTAAACCCAACGGCTATGATTTTATGAGTGAAACTGGATGGTAAGATATCAGCATTTTGGTTGCTGAAATGTTCGATAATTAAAATTCATATCTGTGTTTCCGGAAAAGCGTGTAAATTGGCCCTAGGCTTTAAGAAATTTACAGGAGTGCCATTTAAACTGGTGACGGGGGCGTGTTATAGACCTTGTTTTGGATCATTCAAATTTTAAGGCATTTTTTTCATTTTTTTAGTAAAATAATATTTCACCTAAATTTAAAATTTATTATTATTTTTTAGCCACAAATTCCCCAAAAAATCATAATTTCAAAATACAATTTCCATGAACAAGGCATTATGTCACGTTAATGAACAAGCGACTAATTAGCATTTCATTACGTCGCGTTTATATCAATCAATTTTGAGTCTATCGATTTTATCAAGGTAAGAGAGTGACGCCATTAGTGGAATGGATAAATAACGAGGATCCAAAAAAATTATGAAATTTTTTTTTACTACAATGGGATTTGTTCTTTTAAAAGAAGAAAATAACGACATACTTAAAATAGAATTGATTTAGAATCTCCATTAAGTTTTTTGAAAGATAATCGCTCGATATGGAGCCTCTCGTGTCTTTGCTTACTAGCATTTTTCTTATTGTCACGTTTAAGTGAACTAGTTGTGAATTGCACGTTATTTTAAAATACTTTATAAGTATTATGAAATATTTTTATATCAATTTCTTGAGAGGATTTAATAAATCTGAGACGAACTAAAGAAAATAAAATTTTAGATACAAATTTAAGAAAAGAAAATTGCACTCTCAAAATTCAAATTTTTGTGATGATGAAATACTACAAATAACTAAATGAGCAACATTTTGGTACATAAGAATTAATTAATAATACATGAATTTAAACACCCATTAAAATTTTTAGATACGTGAATAGAAATAAATTAATCTATAATAAATCTAGATTCATCAAGTCTAGATTAATGAATATTAATTAATTAAGAATTAATAACAATAAATTCATACATGATGAGAATTTTGTAATATTTATTACATATTAAAAAACGAAAGAGTGGTGATATTTAGTTCCACTAGAGTTGCACTACGGTCTAGATGGTGTCAATGCGACATTAAATTATAAGTAAAGTTAAATGACTTAATTAATTCTATCTTTTATTTAGTATATCATCTAACGTCATCTAAATAGGGATAAAAGTAAGGTATTGTTGAAATAATTAAATTTTAATAGGGTGAGAGAGAGAGAGATTATGAATAAGCTTTGAGATAAGTGATTTGTGACGAGAGATATTGTCCGTACATTAAAAAATGATATATTGACATTCCAAAGTTATAATAAAAGAATGTAAAATCGAAAAGGGAAAATTGTTTGAATTAAAACTTAAAAAAGAGTGTCATTTGAAGAACTACATTTTTATCCAACTTTAAGAAAAATTATTGGAGTGATAAAAAAAACTTTTGAAAAGGTGACGCACCGATAAAGGAAATAAATTGAATAAATTGATTTAATTGCATATTATTATTGCCACCTTTAAATCAATCGATTTTCGTGTTGAGCGATTTTCCTATTAGATGCATTGTATGCACATTAAAGAGATGTTAATTAGAGGCAAAGTTATGGAAGGATATTTTATTTCTTTACTTATTTATTTGCACGAGATGCTACATAAAAGAAAAAATTCCACCTTTTTTTTTCACATATAAAAAATAATTGGCCTGCCCTATCCCGTGTCGAAACTTAGGGCCTATCTGAATGCACTTAAAATCACAATTTGGACCGTTGATAATTAAAGTTTGGATCGTTACTTTTCACAAAAATCATACTTTTTGTATAATATCTGACACATCAGCCGCAATTTTAAACAAATTTATGGCAGAATGACCATTTTACCCAAGCTCTTTAATTCATGTTTGCATGATAGAAACCCATTTTAGGTACTTATTTAAAAAGTCAAATTTTGCTGCTACACTGGGACCCATTTTGCAGGCAGCAACGATCAATTAATTACTCAAATTGGGAAAGAAGTTGTGCCACACAAGCCCTTAGCACCTCTTTGAGTCCTTTTTTTTTGTTCAAAATACATTTTGAAATAATATTTTGATGGATTATGTGTTGTTAAAAAATAAAGAAAAATTTTGAATTTGCATGTAATATTATTTTATTGAATAATGTATGATTGATAATAAAAGAGAGAGAATTAATGAGTGCCAAACAAGGATTTAATAAATTTAGAATTGTAGACATTGATATTAGTTCAACGACCGTAGAGTTGTACATAATCGACATTTTAATTTATTGCTATGAGCAGATAATCTAAGTCTTCATGATCCCGAAAGTTGTTATTGTATACGCGGGTTGAGCATAGTGTGGCGTGGTTTTTAAGTAAAATTTCATGCTTTACTTTGAAACGTTTTATTAGATCCAAAACATATTACTATTCACAATTCGTCCATATCAGAACATTTCATTTGGATTCACTACTTTTTTCACTTTTTCATCACACTTTTTATGGAATTTACCAATTTTTATCAATACCACATAGCCCTTAAGCTAGAGACATGGAGGGATTTGCAGCTCGTTCGGTAGAGATTAAAATCGGATTAAAATTGAAAAATTAGCCGTTATTGTTGACTTTTATTAGACGAGTGAAACTCAATAACGACTATATTTTCAATTTTAATTGGATTTTAATCCGTACCGAACGCGGCCCTAGTCATGTCTTTTAAATAAAATGAATGGCCTAATTCAAAAAAGAAATGAGTTTTTTTCTTGAATTTTTGGGATGGATTTTAACTTCTACTGAACATACCCTTAATATTTTTATTTTTAATTGATTTGTTACATGAAATTTATGTAAATGTAGAAATGATTTATATATGACAGCAATTTAGTATTGATAACATCTCAATATGGCATTTTTACAAGGAATGATGATATTTATCATTGCGATGATAGAATATCGGTGATGTGAAAGTTTATGTAAAATAATGAGACTGAACAGTTCAATTTTTATGAAATGAAAGGGAAAAAAAGAGAATAATGGGTTGACACATGATCGATATTT
>CAIGRO010176807.1:0-15305 GCA_903798355.1 Fraxinus baroniana
ATTTTTAGAACATTGATAATAACTAATAAAATCTGTTATGCAAGAATAAATTCCAAGGTTAGTATCATGCTCTTTCGACTTTCTTTATTTGACCGTCTAGACGATTAGAGGGTTTCAAACCATTTAAAATGAACCGTAACAAAGCTCCAGTTTTCTAGATGGTGTGCCAAATGAGGAAATTTTTCATGTAGGCCAACTTGACTCTATCGCTAACATCAAGAGCCTGTTTTCATTCAAACTTTCGTTGTCTTTTAATTTTCTATCCTTGTGTTAGGCACAAAAACATTGACTTTCACCTTTGAATCGGACATCAATGTTGATAACAAAGATTCAATGTAAACAGACATCTCGAAAATCCATTTGATTATTATTCTCAAGAAAGTTGGGTTGTTCGTCATTTTTAGTAACATTAACTCATTGCAATTCATGGTCATCCAGACTAGACGCAATCGTAAAAAACGATTAATTAAATAATTTCGTTGTGGTTTTTTTTTATTTTCAACAAAACGAATTTTCAACATTTTTATACGGTTTAAATTGGTTCAATAGAAATCTTATTGCTTCCCATGTTACTCTTGAATAGGATTTCATTTCACATGATTACATTTGACAAATTAAACATTTATGGCATCATCACGGAAGACTTTTATGCTGCTCCGTTCATGAAGAATTGTGATTGGGGGTACAGGGACAGAACCCCCACGGAGACCTCACAAGGGGGCGGGATTTTTTGACAATTTTTTATTATTATGGGTCCCATGCGGGACCCACCCTTGTGAGGATAGGTAAACCTCCTGTGAAAAGGAGTTCTGTACATGTAGGTTTATTGGTTCATGAAAGCATCTTAAGTACGTTTGCCGCCAAAATTAGGAAGAAATTCCACTACTGCCGACTTTAACATGTTCACGTAGCATGTATACTCGAAAAATTATGTATACAGACATTTGAAAATGAGCTTCAAGCAGATACCATTTCTATATCAATAGTAATAATTTGAGCAATTCGCACAAAATTCGCCTGACCTTTATCTTTATTGTGAAATATCCTGTCATTTTCATATTGATAGAAAATCTCCCTAGACGCCCTTTTACACGTTGAAGACCCCATATCGTTTAAGCTAATTACTAGAGCCGTTAAATCCACTTAAAAAAGGCCGAAATTAAAAAGAAATAATTATAATTGTAGTCCCAAACTTTTTTTTTTTTTTTTACAGATATACTCAAATCTTTTATTTTTATGCTTGTATCATCTACAATTTCAAACCTTTAAAATTTTATCATCTTCCCCTATTGCCCCCTTCCCCTCCCCTCAAAACTTCGTGTTTTTCCCCAATCCTAATCCCACCCCCAACCGAAACCCAAACCCATTTTACGTTTTGCTTTTTGGTATCAATTTTCTAGTTTTGTGTCTCCATCTTTCCTAAAGGATTTCTCAACAAATCTAGTAATTATTATATGGGCACCCATCTGCTCAAAAACTTAATGGAATTCACATTCCAATCCAGCACCATCCATTTTATGACAGCTTTTTATGTCCATGTTATAGATTAAAATTAGATTTTTAGTAGATTTTAATAAAAATTAATAAAACGTGTGGTTAAAAAATTGTGGATTCCATAAAATATGTGGTTAAAATTAATTGTTAACTTTGAAATGAGATTGAAATTTGATTTTAATCAGAAACAAATTGGGGCTATATCAAATCAAATTTTATCGAATTGACCAACCCAACTAAAAAATAGACAAAAAGTCGTAAAATTATAAATTGGTGAGCCTATTACTCGCTGAGGACCCCATACTGTTTATGTTAATTACTACAGCCGTTAAATCCACTTAAAGAAGACCAAAATTAAAAAGAAGTAATTATAATTGTAGTCCCAAACGTGTTTTTTTTTTAACAATTATACTCAAATCTTTATTTGTATTACCCACGATTACAATCCTTTAAAATTGAAAAATGCTATTCATCCCCAGTGGGGATGAATCCCCAGTCATGTGTGTGTAAATGATTGGTTAAATGATAGGTGAAATTAAATGACTTATTTAATTTTACCTATCATTTAATGTAACATTAACGCCATAGACTGGGGATGCATCCCCAGTGGGGATGAATAGCATTGCTCTTTAAAATTTCATCCCCTTCCACTATTTCACCTTCACTCCACCCTCAAAACTTCATATTTTTCCCCAATTATAATCCCACCCCAACCCCAACCCCAACCCCAATCCCAACCCCAAAACGTAAAAAATCCACCACCCTGCTTCATCTTTTGGGTTTTGGTTTTAGTTTCGATTTTCAGGTTTTGTGTCTTCATCTTTCCTAAAAGAATTCTCAACATATCTCGTAGTTAATATACGCCCATCTGCTCGTAAAACTTAATGGCATTCACATTCCAATCCGACACCATCCATTTTATGACAACTTACTATATCAAAATCAAATTTTATCGAATTGACCGATCCAACTGAAAAATAGACAAAAAGTCATAAGATTAGAAATTGTTGAGCCTAGTTTATCGATTACGTCAAACATTTGAATTTACTGCTTGTTTAATATATATTTTTATTTTTTTACCGCCGTTGGATGTTTTTTACGACTTACTAGTGCTAATCTACGTCAATTGGTAAATTATAAGGTACGTAGGTGTCTCTCTTTTTTTTCGACAAACCCCTCAATTGCATGCCTATGAAGGTTAGAGCGCCCATTCCGGATTTCAATATTTTACAGATTTTAGCATGTTTTATTCGAATTTAAGCGAAATTTCTTGACAATTTTTTTGCAAGTGTAGTACTATATCATCTCGGTCTCCCTAATCAATTAATAGATATTTTTATCTAAATCAAGAAGGATCACACACTTCATTTAAAATTTATGTATTCCACTACATCTGGGACAATTATATTGTTATTAAACTACATGTTGTTGTTGTTGTTATTATTATTATTATCATTATTATTATTATTATCGTCGTGATTGAACTCGATACCCACCACCTTTGTGCATGTGAATTGAGATTTCATCAACTCATATATTTCACATTACTAAGTTTGAAACTTAACCCTAATATCATTTTTACAAATTCCAGAAGTAACGAATTCCATTATAAGTTCATTATCTACTTGTAAGTGGGCAAAATCCGACCGTACCCGTCCAAACCGAACCAACCCTACCGGTTTGGGTCTTTTTTTTTTTTCTTTTTTTTTTTACACGGGTTAGGTAGGGTGGCTGTGTAGACGGATTGGCTCGGGTTACATGTTAACTTATGAAAACTGAATAAACCCGTCCAACCTGACCCGCCCACTTAAAAAAAAAAAAAGAAATAAAATGTCTAAAAGTAAAAAGAACCTAAAAAGTATAGGTGGATAGTGTAACTGTAATTACTTTGGTACATTTTAGATGAGGAACTTACTGTCCTTACTCCTTCCCACAATAAATATAGTATAAATTTTTCATGTTATGTTAAATGCATTTTGTTCTTTGTAAAGTTAAGCTCGACTAATGAATATTGAATAAGATAATAGATAATTTTATTAATTTATTTACTTGCTATTTAATCTTATATATCCGAATTTAGTATATTAGAAAATTGGACGACTTTTATTTTTGTTGATAAGTCGTCTCAAATCGACCCGACCCGTCCAGACCAAACCGATACTTGATTGTGTTGGATTTCAATCTTTACACGAGTTGGGTTTGTTGACTAAACCGACCGTATTGGGTTGGGTTTGGGTTGAAGTAAAATCCGACCCATGCCCACCCCCACTTGTAAGTATACTGGATGTAAGGCTGTTTTCACCCTTCTCAATAATTTGTGATCGGTGAATAATTTTAAAAATGAATTTCAAAATAATCTAATTAAATAATTTTCCGAAGTCTTTTGTTTCAGAAAAAGACAAATATGCAGGTCAATAAATAATAATATCTTTTGATTGGAGGCGAGGAGCCGACGGTCCAAATTCTAGCTCAGTCAGTATTTATCAAATGACTAGAGATAGAAAACGAAAGCTGCAAGGCAAGTTGATCGTGTTACTATCAAACTGAAATTGGCAGCAATATGATGTTGTCGACAATGGCCCATGATTATAATCAATATCTACGGTCAGAATGAATTTTCTATGGAGATATCTACTTGAATTAACTTTTTTTTTAATCTGTCAATTCATGTCACCATTTTGGATTTCTTACATTTTTTAAATGCCAAGTTGATAAATTTTCCTGAGTTATAATATAGTATTAAAGTCCATTAAACTCAAATGAACAATTCGATTCGATTAAAATTGAAACGAGTACATGAATTTTAAAATTAATTTATTCGAACGAGCCACCATCTTACAGTGCATTTTAAGGATAAATCTCTCATCGATTATTATTAAAATATAAATCAACATATAAGAAATTGAACTGCACGCCGTAATAAAGTTAATTTTTTTAAGATGAAACCTTATGTCTTTTTATTTATATATAATAATCATCCAATCTTCTGTATGTTGAAATGAAATCACTAATCTTCAACTTTACCGCACACCATTCTTATCTTATTCGTCACTGTACGTCGGTATATGACGATTTTATAACACGTGCCGTTGCCGCCACCACCCTCCCATCACCTGCAAATCTGCCCAAGCCAACACATTCAAAGACAAAATGGTAAGTGACCCCAACAATCAAAGACAAATTGGTAAGTGACCCCAATGGCCCATGATTGTACTCGATCAACGGTTAGTATTCCTCGAGCACTAGGTAAAATGTGAAACACAAATTTGGGTACTCAATTATAAGAATGTGACTATGGCCATTTATGAGTTTAGTGATAGTAATATGATTATAATTGAGAGTGCCTGGCAAATTATTTGAAGTAAGTTATTATCTACACAACTTTCTTTTTCTCAATTAGGTAAAAAAGTGCTATTATTTTTACATCTAATTTCTACTTTTGCTTCGAGATAAATGGCTTACTAATTAAGTAATTTTATTAATTATTATTGAACTTTTTTTAAGTTTGGCAATACATGCTCGTTCTCATAATATGCATTTATTTTTAGTTTTTTGTATATTTTAATTATAATATTTCTATGTTATTGTGCTAGAAATTTAAATTAACAAACTACGTTTCAAAATAATTGACGAGTAATGGTAAATTGGTGAAACAACAATCGATCTGAGTTGTATAGTAGTTGCTTTGCGCTCTGCAATAGCTATAACAACAGTTGAGATACGTTTTCTATTTTGAATTTATTATAAGTTCGAGATGAATAAGGATTTCAATGAACTTTTAATGGATTTGTAATCGATTTATGGATACTGGTAAAGAATATTTAATATTTATTTTATTATATTAAGAAAAAAAATCATTGCTTCTGTTTGTTAAATGAATGTCACGACCAAGTCGATTAATATCATATTTGAGACCGGTAATTATACCTTTTGAATTTAAAGTAACTTTATTTAATGATACTAATGTTACAGTACTGGTTTAAATTGTTATACCAATCAGAACAACAAAATCATAGTAAGAAAACAACTACACAAGAACGCGTGAGATTTATAGAGATTTGTTTTATTGTGAGATTAAGTCATTATCATCCGCTGCTGCAATAATTTACTCAGAGAAAAATCGAACAACCTATTTTCTCGAATCTTGCTCTCTTTTGATGATGATGTAAGTGTGAAAATCTTAAATTATCGTTAATAATTTTTTTGTTCAAGGCTCCATCCCCCACACCACTCGAGAAGGGGCTACCGTTGAGGTCCATCCACTTGAAGATTCATAAAGCGACAAATAATCATGCTTCATAACTTAACAGCAATGAGTGACATTAAATAAAATGTTTAATTTAATGAGTCATACAGTTATCTCTTTAATTGATTTTATTACATAGCATCGCCTAGACTTTTATTATAGCACGAGCGGTATTAAATAAAATTATTCTTTGAATCCACGTGATTTACGTTTCGATCAAGCTTAAAAAAGAAAAGTATTTTTTAAGTAACTTTTTAACTTTAAACTTGTCTAGATAAATTATTTTTTTCTTCTCGATAAGTAAAAACGGTTTCTTCTTTTGAAATTAACATTTACTTTACAGTCATATTAAGTAATCAAACTTTCTTCGCACCCTTTTTATAGGTAAACGTCCCAATTCTTCAATCAATTGAAGTAAAAACAATTATATTCAATGCCTATCAAACTTAATTTTGCAATTTGACTTCTTCACACTTACAATTATCATTTTTCTTATCACTAGCCACATAATTCGTCTTTACCACTTCACAATCTTTTCATCAATAGCAGAAGATCGTCTTTTGCTTGACTCAATCACTACCACAGCTCCACCTCAAACTTTGAAATTGTCATCAACTTTTATCAAAATTGACTAAAAATCTAATTTTAATCCTCGTCAAACAGGGACTTGATTAATCTTAGTGGGTTTGGACCTTCTAACTTTTATTAGGGTAATTAACTAGGGTATTTGAAATCCTAAAATTTGAACTATGAGCTCTGATATCACTTCTTGAAAAATTCATACCAAACGCAACGAACACGAAAAATCCACCAACCAGCTAGAAAGAAAAATACACAAATTAAAAATGATTCAACAATTCATCGACGACTACAGGAGAATAAGACTTTATTAATTGAGAAGACGACAAAATATATGTGAACTATTTTGGTAAGTTTCATTCTATTTCAAATATTATTTCCGTCATCCATAAGAATTTTTTCCTTGATTTTTTACCTTCTGTTGTCGAACACTAATTTTATCTCTTTTTTAAATAAATTTGGATCAAATCCAACAAAAACAAACTCATTTATTTGACTTATTTACCGAATACTTTTATTTTCCATAGTCAAGACATAATGTCATTTTCCATTTCAATATATATATATTTTTTTAATATTGGACCATCTTCAGTGATATTAAAAAAAAAATAATAATAAGGAAATGAAAATCTTATCCTTTAACTAGAGCAATGTAGTAAAAAATAGAGGTGTTGATGTAGTGGTGGCCCAAGCAATTATATAATTTTAGTCAGATAATGTTGCATTAAGCTATGTATACATCTTGTTTCACACTATGGATGACATTCCTCCATATGTGACATAATATGGACAGTGAGGTGAAAATATGTTAGGGAAATCAAAAGACGTGAATATTTCAAAGTGTAAAAATGTAAAGAATGATGTACATGTAGAATGATTGAATAATATTTATGCGCCCATGATATAAATAGAAATATAACTGAATTATATTTACTATAATTGCGTTGAAATAGCAAAAAATAATTAGATATTCACTACCAAGATTATCATACTTGAAAGAATTGTTTGCTTATTTTTGGTAAGTGTGGGCCAGGTCTGGCCCAGTTTTTTGGGCCCATTGGCTCCAAGACAATCAATTTATAGCCGCCAAATTAGACAAATCTGCTGATTGGTCTATGCATCTTTGCTAATTAGGTCTAAAATTTGTCGTTGATTGTTCAATTATTTAAGCATGAATATGTAATATAGAGCATTGTTCTAAAATGCTTCGCATACACACGCATATGTTTAAGGCATTTTTGAAACGTCCCGTTTATAAGGTATGCGATAGGGGCGGAGCTAGACTTCAAAAGTAATGGGGGCCTAGAGGTAGAGGTGAAGGGGTGGGGCTCACGCCCAAAAATTTTTTTTAGATACGTTATTAACAAAAAAATCAAGAAATGTATAGAAGAAAGTACAATTCTTTAATTTAGCAAAATCATATTTTGATAACGTTGTATAACTACATGATCATCAATCATGTCGGCGAAACTGGGACAAAAAGTTACTGCATTGGTCGTTCGAGGGAGCCTCTAGCGAAAGTCGAGGGAGGGTTGAGCAGTCGTCAGTATTTTCATCATAACTTTCTCTACCGATGTCCGATTGCGATGAATCAAATTTTGTTGGAAAGCTAACTCGAAGGGATACAATTCTTCTAGAAATAGCCATATCCAAATTTTAATATTTTCTATGTGAAAAATGTATTGAAAGTGGTAATTACAAAAAATTAAAAAATTAAAAAATTAAAAAAAAAATTTGTCAAAAATGGTGTGGGGGCCTGGCCCCCACCAGGCTCCGTCCCTGTATGCGAGTGATAATGCGATCAATTTGTTTCGTTAATCGCATATATGTGCTTAAACATCAAAATGTGCACGCATTTTGTTAAAAAGTATGTCCAAATTAGCATAACAAAGTTCAATCCATTTTTATAACTTAAATAAATAAATAAAATGTAAATTGAGCCCAACAAACATCAAATTAGTTCAAATCACCCAAACCCATTATTTATATACACCAATCTATAAGGTTTTGATATTTAGAAAAATAAATAAACAAAACAAATGTTTTGTAGAGTTACAAAGTATTTATGCCGAGCCCAAGCCTCCTTCTTCGATATTCCTCTAGTCTCACTGCTAAGATCTTAATTGAGTAGGAGAACCTTAAGGTGTATTTTTTATTTTTGTATTGCTCATCTAATCAGAACTTGAAGTGTCTTTTTTCTCCCCTGATTTTCAATTTTAGGGAAAATATTTATTAAACTCATCCATATTTAAATATAATAATTTTGAAGGTTCCATTTTTTTTTTTTATCAAGTTTTATTCTCGCTCCAAATTATTAAGAGCCAAAATGATTCTTTCATGGTGCTAGTACCAAAACCTAGTTAATTAAACAATTTATTTCAATTATTCGTTTAAATCACAATACACTAGTTAATTAGAACTTTTTACATGCAGTTTCATGCACAATTTGAGTGGGACATTTTGATATATTTGTGCTCTACAAGATATAATCTATTACCAAATTAAATAAAAATGAACACAATATGTATCGTGGATTCGTGGTAACCCCTAAGGAAACATTCGCAGGCCCCATGCCACACGTAAAATAATCCATTGTCAAAGATTAAAAAATACAATAGTTTTGGTTCAATAATTTTGCACAATTAAATAAAACAATCAAAAGTAAATAAAGAACAACCCTCTCGTTTTCTTATTCCTTTTGACTTGTTGGAGAAATGGAATCAAACATTACTGACTTGATTTTATCGCCACTTCACTATTATATTCGGCCGCAACCGACGCTTAGATTAAGATTCACTAATCTTAAGTCACGACAAGTAGCCTGATCTTTGAGTATGATTATATCATTCACATACAGGTGTGTTCTCCTCGATCACAGTTGAAGAACACATATTTTGCTTTGAGATACTTCACTGGAAACCCTAAAAACACAGCCAATAATTCTAGTTCTCTATAGCACCCAATCAATCCTGGCTGACGACTTACTTGTTTGGACTGCATCAATTGGTTTTTGGTTCATGTTTTGACATTTAAAAATCATCCTAATTTAAGCAAGACAATAAATAAATAATAAGTATAAAATGCATTTTACTTACACTTGGCATCTAATTTTATTTCTGAAGAATGAGATGAAAAAGTTTCTGGATTTTGAGCAATATTTGTTTTTTTTTTTTTTTGAAAAATATGTATAAAATTCAAAGAATGCATTATTTTATTTATTTAATAGTCTAGAACATTTAAAATAATATTAAAATTTGAAAAAATGCACAATTACGCACATACTTCACATAGGCATGTATATGCTCGTAATGCTTGATACACGATCGAAATGTATTGTGATAAATCATGCATTTTAGAACCTTGATGTAGAATGCTAATTTTATAAGAAATTTATAGGAATTATGAAATATGTTTTTACCCTAAAAAATGCAATGTGCACCACAGTTATCAAGCTTGACTATCGATCCTACAGAGACGTCGAATCTCTAAATCACTGATTTAATTGGTGAGTCACAAGTCCGACTGTCGAATAATTACTGAAGTTTGTACCCTTAAAAATGCGGAAGATTAACTATTAAGGGCTTGATCGATATTAAGCCCTTGTCCGATGGGATTAAAATCATATTTTTAGCTGATTTTAATAGAAATTGATGAAATGTTTGGTTGAAAAATTATGGATCATATAAAATATATGATTAAAATTAATTGTCAATTTTGAGTTAATTAAAATCTAGATTTGAATATTACCAAATTGGGTTTGTCATATAAACCAAAGTTTGTATCAAAAGCATACTATTACATGATAAAATAAAGTAATTGAAGCATTCTAAGCTCTGAACCGTCAATTTTCTGCTAAGTTAATCACAAAATAAAAATAAAGTAATGTGCTTAACAGCTATAAAGAGATTGGGTTAGTGATAAAATTTCACGTGACAAGTCATGTCACTAAGGTTGTTTATTTATTTATTTTTTCTCTCTAGTCTCTTCGTGCGACAGTGACTCGTGTAGTTCTCACGTGCCAATGTAGGGTTTCCACATGAAGGCACACAACAAATGTTTTTTGTCATAAAAATGAATAACACATGATAGGAGTGATAATGAATAATGAGAATAGCCAACTTTCTCTTTCATGAATTATGATTTCGAAAAATAATATTAAAATGTATCTTCGCCTAAAAAGATAAATTATTAAACGGAATTAATATTTTTATAATTATAACATTTAAATGATTCGTTGGATAATGATTCGTCTCTCTTTAAATATTTGATAATTGAAGATTGTAAGGTAATCGTGTGAATGGAAATTCACATAGAATTGCTACATAGTCTCAGAATTGGACAAAAAGATGTGGACGCCAAACTTCTTATCGCATTATCTTCACTTCTCTGCTTTCCTCCAATACCCAACCATTACCCTTACAAAAGTTCTTTGATATAACCATTTGAACCCCACACCACACCACGCCCCATCCCATTATGTTGAATTTTTTATAAGCTGAAACTTTATAAAATATAATGAATTGTCACGTTCTCCGTGTCAAACCATCATGAATTAATGCATCAGGGTGTGTTTGAACCGCATTATTTTGGAAGAATGTATTTTGAAATAGTAGATTGATGGAGAATGTGTGGTTAAAAAAGAAGGAAATGTTATTGATGTGATGAAAAATATTATTCTATTGAAGAATGTGTAGTTGAAAATGAGTAAAAAAATAAGAATAAAAAATTTAAATTATTTTTAAAAGAATGCATTTTTTGGTTAATGTGATGGGGAATACGTGGTTGAAAAAAAAGGAAAAGTTATTGATGTGATGAAAAATATTATTTTATTGAAAAATGTGTGGTTGAAAATTAGTAGAAGAATGATAATAAAAATTTTTAATGTGTACCAAACAGAGGCTGAATGATGAATCTTAAATCTTGAAATTTTGATTTCTTGTTCTTCAATTTAATTGCTTCAATCGTTTTTCTTGATGTTTTATTATAATTCTTGATTCTTGATTCTTGATTGTGAGTTTTTGATTTTCCTCTTCAATATGCTTTATCTATTAATTCTTGTGTTGATGAGATGATGCAAAAAATGAGAATTAAATATGAATTGGGGACCGTAACCCTATATATAGTTTTCATATGTATTTTGTCAATTGTCAAATACAAACCCTGGTGGATCTGTTATCTACACATATAATTCGACTCACATTTTATTTAGATGCTCAAAGCACAATTACTTAATTCTTTATTAGATCACTTTAATTTTGAGTTTAACTTTAAGATAGTCTTTATACACAATTATTTACATACGTTGGCCACATGACAAATTAAATAATTTCTCAACAATCTCTCACTTAAGCCACATATGCTACCTTATAAATGTATATAACCTTATGAATTTAAAACTTTTGCTATCATAATCAAAAGTATCTCCAAACAATTCCGTCAATCAACTATGTTAATATAGGATCAAATCGATTTTCATTATAAGTATCATAACTAAACTCTCAATGGTCACGTATATCAATACAATCAAATGACATAGATCAAATGAGTATGTGTAGCATGAAAATTACATTCAATATGATCCTAACATGCCTGTTTTCAACTAGTCCTACTTTATTATTTAATACCTTATGAGATCAAACTTAAAAAAAAAAAAAAAAAACTTTAATCAGAATGAAAAACTGAATTGAATACTTTATTACCGAAATGAACAGAAATAAGCTTGAATGCGCACGACCAAAAATCATGTGTCAAAAAGATGTGAATCTCCTACTGTCGTGACACCCAACAAAATCAGAATCAACATAACCAATGATCTCCAATTGGTATGATTTCTTGTATATGAACATGTAATCTTTGGTTCTCTGTAAATACCACATAACCTGCTGGCTATCTTCCAATGATCCATCCTAGTGTTACTTAAATATCTATATAGTATTCCAACAATGAATGTTATATTTGGGCGTGTGCATACATGAGTATATATCAGTGTTCTAAATAGCGGCAAAAAGCACCCCTATAACGAGTAGCGCGGAGAAAACGCGACGCTTTTGTGATATGCGCGTAAAATAGTGGTCAACCTTTTTTGTTGACCGCTAGCGCGATTAAGCGCGCTATAACGCGCCTTATCACTTTTTTTATATATATAAAAATATGTTTAATGTTTTAAAAATAATTAAAATAATATATTTTATTTTTTTTATATAAAAATATATTTAATGTCTTAAAAATAATTAAAATAATATTAAAAATACGAAACGCATTATGACGCTTATTCTTCGCATTGACACGCTTAATCTTATAATTCTTGATTCTCGATCTCGACGCTATGCAACGCTTTACGCTTTTTAAAACATTGGTATATATTAAACTCCCGATTACTGAAACATAAAAAAATTTCTACATCTCCTTTACTCAAGGTTATTCTTAGGGCATTGATTGAGATTAAACTCTCTGTGTGTGTGTGTGTGTGAAAGTTGAGATATGAAACATGGCTTTTCCACCTTTTATTTGTATCAGCCAAAATTCATGAATAGATACAAAAGAACTCTAACAAAAACAAACAACAGATGAGCTCTGATGTCCTATAGCTTCTGCTTTCTTGATCCAACTTATAATACGTTTCAGAAAAGAAATAGGAAACAAAGAATAAATAAACAAATTGTCATTTAATAATATACTAGTTCTAGTATGATGAAGCAAAAGTTAATACTTAATTATGTGATGGCACAACCAAAGTTCATAAATCACCATATGAAAAGCATCATGTTCCTTAAATTGTCAAATTTGAAAACACCCAAAAAAATTCTAAAATTTTGCAATTTAGGGCAAAAATACACATCCCAAAATTTTTGAAATCCAAAGTATAAATTTCAACTCTAAAAAAATCTTCATTTAATTTCAATGGTCTAACATGGAGTTGACTTTGATACCACTTGTTGAATTTTTCATAAACTTAAACTTTATAAAATATTATGAATTGTCACGATCTCCATGTCAAATCATTAAAAAAATTAATCAATGCGGAACATACATTGATCTATTGATTTGTAGCTTGAATTTGTGAAATTTAAATCTTGATTCTTGTTATTCAATTTAATTGCTCCAATCCTTCTAATTCTTGATTCTTGATTGTGGGTTTTAGATTTTCCTCTTCAATATGCTTTTTCTATTAATTCTTGTGTTATGGGATGACACAAAAAATGAGAATTACATATGAAATGTGGACCATAACCATATATATAGTTTTCATACGTATTCGACCAATCTTCAAATACAAACCCTAATGAATTTGGCCTTTACACATATAATTCGGCTCACACTTTCTTTAGATACTCAAAACCCAATTACTTAACTCTTTATTAGATCACTTTAGTTTTGGGTTTAACTTTAAGGTAACATTTATACACAATTAGTTACATATGTAATAAAATAATATTTTACATCACATCAATAACTTTTCCTTCATTTTCAACCACACATTATACATCAATCTACTATTCCAGAATACATTCTTTCAAAATAATGTGGATCAAACACCCCCTAAATAATTTCCTAACAAACTATTGTTTCTCCAATATTTAATGCTGAAAAGTTTTAAGAGAAATGTCGATATCAAGTCAGCAAATATCGTTTGATGCTCATGCCATAAATAAGCGCTTTAAACGTATATTTAAGAGAGTGGTATAATGCTGGAAAAGAGGGAGGTTGTCGCTACCTTATTTTTAAGTCTAGAGCTCATTTGCTTACTCTATCTCATATCTAGCTTGACCGTCTCGATAGCATAAAGAAAAAAAAAAAATCAAAAACCAACATGGATTCGATTTATTTACAACCTAAAACCACGTCCCAAGAAATTGGGTAACATTTTGTCAACTTACTAATTCAATCAAGAACCAGTTGAACTAGCCACAAGCTATATTATCTTACAAGTCAATTATTTCATAGTTATGTATAACCCTTATATTTAGTACATTAGTTTGAATAGCATACAAGTATCTTCCTTATATATTTTTTTTCAATTATTATCAATTTAATTCAATTCAATGTATCAAATCGGACGAGACCACAATATTTTGCAAGTTGGAGCAACCCCATACCCTATCAAGTCATATTTTGCATGAAAACTTGGTGGGGGACGAAAAAATAAAATAAATAGTAAATAAATATATGAAGTTGGTGGGGGACAAAATAGTAATACATCAAAAGAAAATATCTAACCAATGAACATGAAAGTGGTCATTGTCCACTACCCAAACACTATAGCGCATGAATTGATTTTTTTGGCCAAAAAAAGATATAACATTCCAAATCCAACTGGACTAGAGGAACATTCCAAGAAAAATCTATCTCATGTTTTTTAAGCCGTTCAAAATAATTATAGAAGAGCCCACAATTGCTCAATCTTCAACCGAAATTATCTTATATGTGTGTTTTATTCGTAAAGGTTTTCATTTAGCCCTTGTTTGAGTCTCATTTTTTTTTTTTTTTTTTTTAAATTTATTTTATATTAGTGTTTTGTTNTATATGTGTGTTTTATTCGTAAAGGTTTTCATTTAGCCCTTGTTTGAGTCTCATTTTTTTTTTTTTTTGCCAAAAATGTATTTTAAAATAGTGTTTTGTTAGAAAATATGTGGTTAAAAAGAAAAGAAAAATTTTCGCTTTACGTGTAAAATTGTTTTATAAAAGAATGTGTTATTGAAAACGAATTTTGAAGAAAAATGAATTTTTGAAAAATGGGGACCAAACGAATGTGTGAAGATTTTTCGATCTAAATCAGAGGTGTGACATATTAATAGAAATGAGTGGTGTAAAGTATGACTATCAAGAAGAGTCATAGGAAAAAAACTATTGGGTTGAGTTACCTGGCCAATATAGATCGTGCTTATGGGCAGTGTTGGTCTAGATTTGTCAAGACGGACGGCCGATCAGACCAGTGAAAATTGCCCCGGATCGACCCGTCGGCCCGTGACCCAAGCAGGCGGTTCAC
>CAIGRO010176928.1:0-10520 GCA_903798355.1 Fraxinus baroniana
TGCATTTTTGGGGCGTCAACACATAGAAACTATAGGTTAAAGAAAGTAGAAGAGAATTTGTATAACACCATTAATGCGTGTTAAGCACTGATGAACAAGGTTGTCCACTGAAATTGTTTGAAAACAAGTCAATTTGCAATAATCTGGCGATAAAACTTGTACCGCTTGTTATGAATATAAAAGCCAAAAAAATATGATAAGATGAAAAAAAATAACAAAAACACAAGATTTAACGTGAAAACCCAAATTCGGAAAAAAATCACTGATACTCACTATGATCAATAGCAAAGAAGTACAAAAAGATCTCGCAAGACCCTCAACCCATCTCAAAATATGTGAGTCTCTCTCTATAAACTAGATCCTCTGACTTTGATGTTATCTCAATACTATACAATGTTTTGCTATGTTATCTCAAGGCTATATCATGTGGAGTACACACGCGCGAGCACACACACACACACACATACACGAATTTCAATTTGAATCGCAATATGAGATTTTTCTCCCGAATAGGTGGCGTTGACTTCTTGCCTCGTTCTTTCGCTTTGGGTGCCTAGGCGTCATTTCTCTGATGCAGAAAACATCTAAAGCCTTTTCATCCATTCCAAAGTCCTTTTCCTATCAAACTTCCAATCTTTGATAAATTTTAATTCATTTTCAAATCAAACTTTCAAACCAAAATTTTTTATGCCACCTTTATCAATCAAATAATCCAATCCTAATCCAAATAAGAATTTGTGTTATAATCCAACAATCTCCATCTTGATACAAATTCCAATGCAATGAATTATTCTTCAAGTAATTATCCAAGTAAAGTGTTCCAAACACAAAACTCCACCTCTTCCACCATGTTCTTCTAAGCATACTCAGCAATTGTGAACAAAATCCAAGCCCTACTTACCAGTATAATTACCTTGGGCCCTATATCGGGTTGAATCATCCCGTTCGCTACCAACTCCATCCAAGTTACCAATCCTGCTCAAATTTTCCCCACGAGCAACCCGATCACTTCCAACTCCATCCGAGCCAACATTTATCGAACCATAAGCAACCATATCAGCCTCACCAAACCTCTTTGAGGTCTACATCTCCTTTGGTGATAGCTTCATCAATCATCATCATAGAACCTTGCAAGACATATAATCGGGACTTCGTCTACCCATTTACCACAACTTTGACACTCTTGCTAACTTTCAAAACTCCACCTCCACCGGTATACATGTACCCTTTGAATCAAGAGTACTCAAAGAGATAATATTTCACTTCAAGTCTGGATCATATCTTACATCACCAAGGGTCATGACCGTCCCATTGAACATCTTGATTTTGATCTTACCAATAACAACTATCTTAAAAGGCGAATTGTTTTTCATTACCATGTAATCCCTTGTAACAGTTTCATATGTTGCAAACTAATCCCTAGTTGGACACATATGAAAGATACAAACTGTATCAAGAATCCAATTCTCATCAGGTTTGGAGTCACTGTCAGAAATAGCCGAAAGATCTCCATCACTATAGTCTTCTACTATAGTCTATAAGACTAGCTACGTTGGAATTACCAGGTTGTCCCTTTTGATGTATAGCAATTAATTTATTCCTGTTCTGCCACTTCGACAATCTTTATTCTTGTGCCCCTTTTTCTTGCAGAAATAATAGACTATATCACTGTTATTAGTTTTAGACATGCCTCTTCCATGACCAACCGAATCTATCTCATGAACAACAACTTTTGCCCGTGTCTCCGACTTAACGACTAGCTGCTTCATATTCTCTCTAGAATAAAGCGCATCATAAACCTCGTCAATGAGTATCTCGACTCTACAATATAGTATCTCTGAATCTCATATGTGAAGCGAGAAACAAGCATAGTGTTAACACCGACCTCCGACGTCACTTAGTTCAATTTAATATATCCAATAAAGAGATGATAATTCGAGCTCGGATACATAAAGCTCAGCTCGGTTCTTTGTTGCTTACCCAAGAAGATTATGTAGTCCTTCGAGGCAGAACAATAACAATGATTGAGGATCACTGACAGGATATACAAGTTACCAATTAAGAAGATACATGTGTAAAGACTCTACGTCAGCGCCCACATTATCCTCCAATCAAAAGTCTTAGCTTTTTTTCCTAAGTAATGCATTAATTACTAGGGACTACCTGCACTAGTGCACTAGTAACTCATGATCAACTGACAAGCTTGAGCTCGGCTACCAATCCCATCACGCCAACATGTATACTTCCTTAGCTCAATATTATGATTGATAAGACAGGAATACTACATGCATGCAGATTTCTCCTATATAAAGCCTAGGAAATGGAAGAAAAAAGGGAGACGAATTCTAAAAGGAAAAATACAAACTTTTTACATTTCTCTGGCATTTCAAATATCTCCTATAATTAGAAGGGAAAAGATTGTTATTGTGAAAAAACCTCTATTATTCCATTAATCAATATCCATCGGAATTCGTACTCATTTCTTAAGTTGGCTTGGATTTTGTTTATACATTTTTCAACGTCAACACATAGCAAAATCAACCCTTAAGTTCTCTTAGTCATATTTGACTTCTATGGTCTCCAAATCAGCTACGATTTTTTTGAATACAAATAGATGACCTTTCAAAGATCCACATTATGACAAGCGGTGATAATATAAACGCTTCTCTAGATGCAGTTTGCTAGTTAAACTCTGAGTTATGCACAACTGCTCCAATTTTAACTGTAATGTAGCGGTACTGTTCTCATCTATCACGTCTTGCAGAATTTGATTCGAAACATGAAGATGTATCTCTGATAGGGGCCTTTCGATTCTTACACTATTTCTCCTCTGTATCAAAGTTGAGGTTATCTTGTTCAGTCCCAACAGAGCATCATCCAAATTCAATTGGGCAAGAACTACTCGCATCTTGATCTGTCCAAAGAAAATTTAGTGTTGCAATCCAAAAGCGAAATTTTAAACTTCATATTTGCTTTCTCGAAACAATCAAATCTCATTATGAGTATTTCAAATCTTGTTTTAATAAAACCAAACTCGCTTTTCCAAGAACTTCGATCCTAGCTCTAATACCACTTGTTATAAAACAACTCAATTTGCAATAACCAAGTGATATAACTTATACTGCTTGTTATGAATATTGAAGTCAATAAAATATGACAAAATGAAAAGTATCACACAAGAACACGAGATTTAACGTGGAAATTCAAATTCGGAAAAACACTAGAGCACAGGTTGAGAATCTACTATGATCAAATAGCAAAGAAATACAAAAGGATCTCGTAGGAGTCAACCTATCTCAAAATATGCAGGTCTCTCTCTCTCTAAACTAGATCCTCCCACTTTGATGTTCTCTCGATTGCTATATAATATTTTGCTATGCTACCTCAAGGCTACATCATGTGGAGTATATATAGAAACTTTATTTTAATGTTTTGAATAAAGTAGAATACAAAAATTTTAATTCGAATCGTAACACGAGACTTTTCTCTCAAATAGGTGATGCCCAAGCACCACAAATGGTGCTTAGACGCCCAAGCCCAACGCCAACTCCCTACCTCATTCTTTCATTTTGGGCGCCTAGGCTCCATCTCTATGATGCAAAAAATGGCCAAAGCCTTTTCATCCATTCCAAAGTCCTTTTTCAATCAAACTTTCAATCATTGATGAATTTTGATCCCTCTTTCAAACCAGACTTGCAATTCAACATTGTTTAGGCCTCCTTTATCAATCAAATAACCCAATCCTAATTCAAATAGGAACTTGGATCATATTCCAAAAAAATAGATAAGATTTTCAAAATTTTAATATTGTTCAATACTATTCAATGAATCTGTTGACCCCAAAAAATGGACTCAACAGATGCCGGGCCCACTCTTGCCATGTCAAGTACGGATCCGACGCGTTTTTATCGGCATATAGACGATAGTTGGGGTTAAGTGAACGCGAGAGGCACTTTTCGGCAAGAGACAAAACTGTTCAGACTCCGGCAAGATTAATCGAAGGCAACCATGCTATCAATGATTAACCTATCAGAACAATTGAAAATCACTCCCTCTTCTCACGTGACACGCGGAGTGATAGACAAGATCGAGATGACATTTGTGTGTGAATTTTTCATCTCCTTGTTATTGTGTTTTTGTAAGATATATAAAGAACAAAGTATATAAATCCACTTTTTATTCCCCTCCTTTCTTCTATTACAAAGTCAATCTATTTATACTGTTTTTAACCGGCTAAAAGCCCTTGGATCCACAAATACGTGGGTAAATCCTAACGTCCGATGCCTCACATCAAGGTTACCTCCAGGCAGTTAATGCTTTAGGCATGGGTCTCGCCGTCCAAGTGGGCTGACACACTGACATCCCTTTATTACCCATCCCGTCAATCACTTCTGAGAGATTTTCGGATCTATGACGGCGGGGGCGGCGCCGTACCTGTTGGTGTTAGGGTCTGGTTTTGTTGAGTGACCTCCGGAGGAGGGGCATCGGTAGGTTCGGCGCTTGGGCTCTTTAGGGAGCCTCGGACTGTCATAATTTTTTGTTGATTTTCTACCATCCTAACCGCTAATGACACGGTGTTGTGTGCGTGGGGCCCTTTGCTTACGTGGTGTCATAGGTGGAGTGATGACGTGGAGGCTCGTTTTTAAAAGGAGAAACAATAGTCCCCCAAGTCGATGCGTGTTTATTCATGTAGCGCATGTACTTTTTGGTGCTGCTAATCCGCTCATGGTAGTAAGGTTTCCATAATGAGACTTATTGAAGACGACGTCCAAGGGAGACAGACCCACCTGCCTCTGCTGGAGGAAGGTGACGTCAAAAGGAGGCAGACCCTCCTGTTTATGCTGGAGGGAGGTCGCGTCAAAAGGAGGCAGACTCTCCTGCTTATGCTAGAGGAAGGTCACGTCAAAAGGAGGCAGACCCTCCTGCTTATGCTGGAGGGAGGGGGCGTCCAAAAGAGGCGACCCTCTTGCCTATGCTGGGCCTGGTAGGTAGTGTTTTGGTGATTTGACGCGGTTGGTCCTTCCCAAAGAGAAGTAATCATGCGGGTGTGGTTCTCGATACGTGCTACTGCCGCCGTATTAAATGCGTAATCATTACTCTCTTTTTTCCTCCCTCCGCCTATTCCAGACGCGGTAAAGTGGGTTCTTACCACGCTTTAATCCTGACCTTTGAATCTGAAACGTCTGAGGGAATGGATGGATCTGATCCTAGTCCCTTAACGCGCGGTCGATAGATTATGCCCTAATCCAACGGCCAGATTTAAACTCATGTACCTATAAAAAGGGGAATACCCATGAGAATTTTCTCTCTTTTCCTTAAAAGTTCACAAGTTTTCTCGTCGACATTGCGTTCTTAAGTTTCTTGCGCGCTTTCGCCCGTTTGCCGGAGTTATTTTCCTCCTCGCCGAAGGGATTCTGTAAGTGAAGTGAGGCTCTGTTTTCCTTTTCTTGTAAACGGCTTTCTCTTTTTCTTCCTCTGAGGGTAGTTCGGGAGTCCAGAGACTGGCGGGGGAAATGGGAATTCGGGTTATCCCCACCGCCGAACTTGCTAAGATGGTTGACGCAGGCCGGGAAGTTACTACTTCTGGGAGGGAGTCCGAGTATGAGGGTGACGGGAGTACTTGGGGGGCATCCATGGTTCGTTCAAATGCTAACCCTACTAAACTAGCTGACCTTAGGGTGAAATACCGAATCCCCTATAATATTGAACTTCTGTCTCCTTCCCCAAACGAAAGACCCTGCTATCCAAGGCAGGGGTATGTTGCAATCAGTGAGTACCTGCTGAAGTCATGGCTTCGCCTTCTAATACACCCATTTTTCCGCGCCGTCCTTAGGTTGTATGGGTTAGCTCTTACCCAATTGTCCCCCAATGCCTGGGCCCAACTGGTGGGGTCTTATATTCTCTGGAAGCAGACTTCCTTGGGCGAGGACATGCCCTTGTACGTGTTTCAGACCATTTTCCAGCCCAGGTCGTTGAGAAAGGGGGGTTCACGGGGCTGGTATTCTATGTGTCCTTGGGGGGGCATGCCTCCTTAGTGACCGGTCTCTCTTCCTCCATCAAGGGATGGAAGGAGACCTGGTTTTAGGTTTGGGGGAAGTGGCAGGAGTGTGAGGGTGATTATGTCCCCTTCGTCAAAGTTCCGACCTCCTACTCCGAACCCAGTGAGTGCATCTCATGGCTTTACCTTGATGCTTAGCGGATATTTACCTTTCAAATGCCTTACCTTTTGTTGTTTCTTTTCAGGGGTTGTCGACCGTTTCGAACTTGACAAGGGACATTGGGAGGTCCTGTCAGATATTTACAATCTACCCTCCTCAGTCCGACACTTCGACAATTTGATCGCCCCCCAACGACACTACGAGAATTTAAGTCTGATGGCTTCCAGAGGTGATGACAGCTCGCACAATCGTAATACATGTTTTGCTTGCTATCTCGCTCCTGACCAAAGTTTGTTTTTATGCAGAAAATTTTGATAAGAGGAAGCTTCCTACCCCTGATATGGCTACAATTCCGGCCGCTACTTCCACGTTTGGGAGGAAAGGGGTAAAGGGCACATCTGCTGGGGGGAGGCAGATAAAGAAGAAAATCGAAAGGGTCAGCAGAGAGGCTGTCCCTAAACAAGACAGTGGACCCTCTCAGGGGAATAAAGGCAAGAAGATGGTCGGACCCTCTACCGATGTTGCCCCTCTTTATCCAGGGCCCCCCACCGGGGAGAAGTCATTGGCAGCCTCAATCGCTGCCGCAAGTGGAGGGCAAAAGCGCCCTACGGTCGCAGAGCCTTCGAGGCCAGAACCTTCCAAGAAGGGTAAAGCCTCAAGCTCTAAAAGGGGGCCTCTTTCTAGGACCTCCGCTGAACTAGACCCTCAGGTCCTCGCCGCGTTGCCTCCTGGGACTCAAACTGTCACATCCACCTTCCACACTTTCTGGACTTACAAATGGAAGAACTTTGTCGAGACGAGCGACGCAGTGGATGTTATGGCAACCATGGTGGCTCAGGCTACTAGGTCATTTGGCATGGCTATTGAGGCGGAAGCCATTTTTAAGATGCTTCAGAGAAAAAATCGTGAGTTCGTGGAGAGGGCTTCATAGGTTGAGGAGTTGGCCTCTAAGGCCAAGGCGGAGATTGAAGCCCTCAAGGAAAGGGAGGCGGAAGGGTCTGCAAAACTTACCTCTGCTCTAGCGGCTAATGAATCCTTGAGGAAGGAGGTTCAGGATTCCCTGAGTGAGGTGGCCGTTTTGACGAAGCGAATGGAGGCGTCTGACTCCCAGCAAAAGCTCGCCACCGAAGCTCTTGAGAAGGCCAGCCAAGAGAACACTGAGTTGAAGTTGAAGGTGGAGAACCTGACCTCCCAAATCGCTAGCTTGAACGAAGAAGTGAGGAAAGTCCGTTCAGACGCCGAAGCTGCCGAAGCCAACGCTGAGAGCAACTTCCTGGCCAACTTCCATCTCACTGAACACTATCAAAGGTTCGGTGCTTATTGGAGGAAGTATGCTTACACTGAAGTGATCGAATAGTTGAATGGCCGGGGGGTTCAGACTTCCGATCTTCAGGCCAAGTTTCTGGAGGAAGAGGCTGAAGAGGATGCTCAGACCCCAACGAAGGCGGAAGGGGTCATTGTGACATTTGAACCATCCAAATCCCCCTTTCCTTGATTATATTCTAGTGAAAGGACCCTTGGTCTGTCATTTGTAACTTAATTATTAATGCAGAAATTTTTCTTTTTCGATTCCTTATTTCTTCTAGCTTATGTTCTGTTTTGATGCTTCGTGCTTGAGTGCCGTTACTCTTCTATCGGAGTTCTTTCGTTTAAATGTTTGCATTACAAAACGCCGAGCTTGCAAACCATTAGATTTATTTAAGTAATCAGCTGTACGATGAAGCGCTGAGTAAGCCACCAACTGTACGTGCGACGAAGCACTGAACTTAGCATGTTAAATAGATTATTTTAGCGACCAACTGTACGTGCGACGAAGCACTGAACTTAGCATGTTAAATCAATTATTTAAGCGACCAACTGTACGTGCGACGAAGCACTGAACTTGTACTCTGAAAGTGGATGAGGCTCCTTGTACCGACGCTCTTAGGACGAAGCACATGCTATATTTTAGAAGACCCTTCTAACTTAATGCCGTGTCGGTAATGTGGGATCCTTTTTATCTGGTTCGAATGTAAATTCGCATGTTTCCACGAGTCTACCGAGGCAACAAACCAGTCCGTCCCGGCTTTGGTGATTCCCAAAACTAATGATTGCTTATCATTGTGCATTTATTTTAGTACGGCTGAGCGTGTGTTGGGGAATGCCCATTAGTTGTTCACGCGCCAGCTTCCTACCGTGGGAAGCACGCCTCGATCTGGAGCGTTGCTACGGAAACAACCCTTCGGTTTCCACGATCCAGATTGATTGGAATTTCAAGAGTTTCAGATCGAGGAGATCTTGATCCTATGGCTGACATTCGTCCCCTCTTCATATAAGACTCAAAATCTCAGCTTTCTATCGTTTTGCTATAGAATTCTCATTCTAAACCGTGTTATTGAATCTCTAAAGACATCCTATCTCCATTTGTAGCTGATTCTTGGGAGAGAATGGCGCCAAAGAAGGAATATCCTAAGCCCGACATGGCGACTATTCTTAGTGCTACGGCGAAAAAATCTTCTTCGGAGACAAAGCGGCAATGGGGACGTTATTCGGCGGAATCGTTGCCAAGGGAATGAGGAGGGAAAACGTCACGAGGTTTTGCACCTGTCGTTGACAAGGGCAAAGGGATTTCTGAGGATCCTGCCAAGAGAAGAAAGTTAGCTCCGGTCGGTGGGAGTTCTGGAAGTTTCAGGGCTGTATCTTATGCGGGGAAGGTGGTCCCCGTAGCCCCCAAGTTGATGCAGTCCTCCATTGACGCGACAATGGAGGAGCAACTCCGGGAGATAAGCGAATATGCTGGGGATACCTCCTCAGCTTCTGCTGGGGCCTCTCAAGAGGCCGTCACAAAGACCCCAGGGAAATCTGGTAACTTCTTGGGGGGACACGATAGCAAGATTGACGCGGCAGTGGTTGAGATGTTACCCGCAGAAGTCCGGGGCGCGACTGTCGCCTTTGATAAGTTTTGGATTGAGAGGTGGCAAGATTATGTGGCTACATGCGACGCGGTGGATTTGACCGTGACCCTGGTGAGCCAGTGTGCCAGGGCTTTGGGGGTAGCTTTAGAATGTCAAGGGTCATTGGCTGATTTCCAGCAAAGGAACAAGACCTCTTATGACAAACTAACAGTGGCCGAGGCTGAGCTGAAGAAACTTCGTGCCGAAGTTGATTGCATGTGGTCAAGCAAGTTAGAGGACGGGGCGAAGCTAACTTCTACTTTGGACGAAATTGAGTCCATGAAGCGTGAAGTTCACGAATCTCGGTGTGAAGTGGCCTTTCTGACCAAGAAGGTGGAGACTTCTAATGACCACCAAAGGGTTACTACTGATGCCCTGGGCAGTGCTAAGGCTCAGCTGACCGTTGTCGAGGCGGATCTGATGAAGGCGAGGGCAGAAGCTGAGGAATTGAAAATTCACAAGGTCGACTGCGAGGCGAAGTTGGCCTCTGCCCTAAATCAACTAGAGGCCTTGAGGCTAGAGGTCAGTGACTCTCATGAGCAGCAAAGGCTCACAACCGAGGCTTTGGAAGCAGGGCGGGTCCAGCTATCCGCCAGTAGAAACGCCAGTGACTATATAGAGAAGCAGGTGGAGAAGTATGCCAACGAGTGTCGTCTTTATGAGTTAGACATCGTTGAAGCCGGCGTTATTGCGGTGAGGTCTTACATCGCAAATTTCCATAATACGGATGAGTATCAACGCCTTGGCTTGTATTGGAGGAAGTTTGCGTACAATGAGGTGATCAACAAGGTGGAAGAGCTGTTCCCCACCATTGATACTTCTGAACTGAAGGCGGAGTTTGTTGACGAGAAGGTGCCGCAATCTCCTGCGAGTGAGGATTGTTTGGAGGTGGTGCCTGCTGCAGGTCCGGCTGAGGAGGTGGCGTCTGCTCCAGCCGAACAGGGAAATTACCTTCTTCTTCCCATCAATAGGAAGTTGTTTTAGTTTGTATAGCCTTTTGGGCCTCCTTTGTAATTATTTGTGATTAATAAAAGAAGAATTTTTCTCCTGTTGTTGTTTTAGTTTTCTTAACGGAGGTGCTTTAATTTTGCTTCGAATTTCAAGCGAATGACCTCGGGTCTGTCAAGCTCTGTTAATTCTTTCATGCAGGGGCCTCTCCCTGACATATGTCAAAGGGGGTGTGTGGGTTCAATTTTGGAATCCAAGTGAGGGGACCCTGATGGGGGTTCGTTTTATATTCCAAAGTGCCCACTCATCCCTGTATGGTGGATGGTTCATCCATGCAAAGGCTTCTCCCTGACGCGTCGGTCGAGGGAGGCATGTGGGCTTAGCTTCGAAATTACAGTGAGGATACCCCGTTGGGGGTTCGCCCTCTATTCCGGAGTGCCTACGCATCCTTGTATGGTGGATGGTTCACCCATGCAAAGGC
>CAIGRO010176934.1:0-11935 GCA_903798355.1 Fraxinus baroniana
CTTAATTATAATTGAAATTAAAATTCTAGGAGTACACATGCAATTAAATGTAAACTAATTGGATTTGAACTTTAATCAAAACTCATACTTGGATTTAAATTAAGACTCCTATTTGATATTAGAATTATTATTCTACAAGGATTGGAACATCCTTTCATCTCTATAAATAGAGATGGACATAAAAATCCTACAAGAATCATAATACATAATTTCATAGTGTTCAAATTTGGAGAGAGAGAGAGAGAGAAATCATATTTTCTTATTGTTCAATCCATTAATTAGTTTCTTGATTTAATTAAAAGAAAGTGTCCACCCACAAGTGTAGTTTTGACTTTGAAGAATACCATAGAAGACTTAGATGTTTAAAGCATCAAGTTCTTGCAATAGAAGCTAGAAGCTCGTGATCCAAAAAACTAGAATCCCTAATTTTTAGTATAACATACACGTGAACGACTAGACTATCTTATTTATTGAATTTAAGAAATTTTTTAATTTTTGGATAATTCCGCTTTTGCAGCTGACAAGATTGTTCGTTGTTACATTTTGACGCCAATGTCAAACATGTTATAACAAAAGCTTGAAAGTCAGGAGACCTCTTATGACATACTAGAAAGCCTGAAAGGCATGCTTGGACATCAAAGTGGGAGGGCTCGTTTTCAGGTTGCTCGTACCTTGCATAACATCCGTATGAAACTCGAAACGCCTATGAGGATCATATGTTGACTATGATTGCACACTTCAACGTGGTAGAGAATCTTGGTGAAACTATTGATCAGGAAACTTAAGTTGATATGGTATTAAATTTTTTATCTGCTTTGTTTTCACAATTTACTATGGACTATCACTTGCGCAAGATGGATATGCCATTAACTGAGTTAATGAATGAGTTGTAAAATGTGGAAAGTGGTATTAAGGGAAAGAGTGGCCATGTTCATGCGGCAATTACTAGAACTTGTAGTTCCAAGCCAAAAGGTAGAGTTGGAAAGAAGAGGAAGAGATCTAACAAGAAGTTAGGCGGCAACAAAAAGCTCAAATCAGATGGAACATCGAAAGACAAGTGTTTCCACTATAGTCGCAAAGGACACGAGAAGAAAGATTGCCCTGATGCACTAGCTAAAAAGCAAAGTGCTGGTGAGTTTTTTATTGCTGAGTCATGTTCAATGGTTGATTCTACAAATTCTTGGGTTGTAGACTCTGGAGTCACTAATCATATATGTATGTCTATGTAGGTGTTTTAGAGAGCAGAAGACTTAATGGGGGCCAGTTTAAAATTGCCAGTTTGTGATTCTTGTTTGGAAGGTAAAATGACAAAGAGATCCTTTCTAACAAAAGGACATAGAGTCAAAGAAGTATTAGAACTAGTTCATTATAATGTGTGTAGGTCCATGAATACACCTGCGAGAGGGGGCTATGAGTATTTTCTTACTTTTACAAATGATTACTTTAGATTCGGATACATCTACCTAATAATTCGAAAGTCGAATGCTTTTGAAAAATTCAAAGAGTATCGGACTGAGGTCGAGAAACATTTGGGTAAGAATATTAAGACACTTTGATCAGATTGAAGTGGCAAATATCTCTCGAGAAAATTCAAGGACTACTTGACAAAAAATAATATTGTTTCTCAACTGAGTACGTCAGGTACACCCCAACAGAATGGCTTTTCAGAAAAAAGAAATTGGACATTGTTAGACATGGTTAAGTTAATGATGAGTTTCGCAACTCTACCTATCTCATTTTGGGGATATGCACTGAAAACAACATCATATGTTCTTAACTTAGTTCCTTCTAAGTCTGTTCCCAAGACTCTCCTAAAATTGTAGAATGGGCGCAAACCCGCTTACGTCACATTCGAGTTTGGGGATGTCCGACTCATGTACTAAAAGGGAAGGCAGAAAAGTTGGAGTCTAGATCAGAGATATGCAAGTTTGTGGGATACCCTAAAGGTACTAGGGGATATTATTTTTATAGTTCTCTAGATATGAAGGTCTTTGTCAGCATAAATGTAACATTCTTAGGGGATAAGTATATTAATGAAGGTCAGTCCAAGAGTAAATTCGTGTTGGACGAAATGAGTGGGAGCAATTCCATCTCATCAATTCCTGAAACTTAACCTCGTGGCGGACAACATGTGGTGTCAGAAATACCTAAATAACATGATTTGAGTGGGAAAGATGAGTCATTATCTAATCATATGGATCAAATAAATGTTGAAGGTATTGATGAGGTAATTGCATCACCTAATGGTGGTACTAATATTGATGCAAATGTTACAATTTCAAATGATGCCACAGTTCAGGATCCACCACCCCTGAGACAAAGTCAGAGGGTCATCAGACCACCTTCTAGATACTTGTTTATCGGAGAGTCAAACAAGGCGATCTCCACAAAACAAGTTGATGATTTGACTTCATATAAGGAGGCTATGATGTGGATGCAGATTTATGGCAACAAGCTATGAATACTAAAATGGAATCTATATATTCCAATCAGGTCTGGAAACTTATGGATGCACCATAAAGGATAAAACTCATTGGGTGCAAGTGGGTTTATAAGAGAAAGAGAGGAGTACACGAGAAAGTGTAAACTTTCAAAGTAAGGCTAGTGGCTAAGGGTTTTACCCAACGAGAAGACGTCGGTTATGAGGAGACCTTATGGCATGTAGCTGTGCTTAAGTCTATTTAGATTCTTTTATCCATTGCATCTCATTTTGATTATGAGATGTGACAAATGGATGTCAAGACAATATTTTTGAATGGTCATCTCGAGGAATGTATCTATATGATAGAACAATATGGATTCATAGAACATGGTCATGAAAGTAAAGTCTACAAGCTTCAGGGGTCCATTTATGGGTTGAAGCAGACATCAAGAACTTGGAACAAAAGATTCGACAAAGTGATTAAAATATATGATTTTGATCAGAAATTTGACAAACATTGTGTCTATAAGAAGATACAGGACAAAATTGTAATTTTCTGGTACTTTATGTGGATGATATTCTACTCATTGGAAACGATGTAGGAGCGTTATCATCTACGAAAGCGTAGTTGGCCCAACAGTCTTATATGAAGGATTTAGGTGAAGTTAGCTATGTTCTAGGCATTCAGATATTAAGAGATCGAAAGAACATGCAGATAACTTTATTTCAAGCTTCATATATTCACAAAATACTTGTTAGATTTGCTATGCAAGATTCCAAGAAAGGTAATCTGCCTTTCAGACATGGAATCCAACTTTCTAAGGATCAGTCCCTTAAGATTCCTGAAGAGATGGAACGCATGAGTAGGATATCTTATGCATTGGCAATTGATAGTCTCATGTATGTTATGTTGTGCACTAGAGTTGACATTTGCTATGTTGTTGGTATGGTGAGTCGATAGCAATCTAATTCTGGACCGAAAAATTGGGTGGCTGTAAAGTATATTCTTAAGTACTTTGGAAGGACAAAGAATTATATGCTAGTTTACTCATCACCAGATCTTGTTTCGGTGAGTTATACAGATTCAGACTTCCAGGCAGATAAGGACTCTTGCAAATCTACATCAGGATCATTGTTTACACTTGGTGGTGGGACCATTATTTGAAGAAGTATCAAACAATCATGTATTCCCGATTCCACCATGGAGGCTGAATATGTGGCAACTTGTGAAGTCGTTAAAGAAGCAGTGTGCCTTAAAAATTTCTTAACAGACATCGAGGTGGTGTCTGCATCTGCACAGCCCTTAACACTGTACTGTGACAACAGTGGGGTAGTGGCAAATGCTAAAGAACTAAGGATTCATCAGAGGGATAAACATATCGAACAGAAATATCATCTCTTAAGAGAGATAATTAGTAGAGGAGACGTGATTATCTGTAAAATTACCCCTGGGACAACTTCGCGGATCTATTTATCAAAAGCTTGTCGACTAAGGTTTTCGATGGACATCTACAAGGCATCAGGTTAAAAGATATGACACATATACTCTAGGGCAAGTAGGAGATTTGTTGGGTTGTGTGCCCATATAGTATAGTTTTGCTGATGTAAAAATAACAATATTCTTATATTAAATAAAATTGTTTTTGTTTCATAAATTGTATTTAATTATCGAGCATGCAAATTAAAGTGCTTATGATTACTTGTAGTAATATAAGTTGGGTACTTGCGTTGAGGAGTACAGTGTGATACAATTTATATTTTGATCATAAATAATTTGTTTACTACCTATGTATAAAGGTCTTGTACCGAAATGTTGTAGCGTTGTTCGATTCATTATTCGGATTTGTGATTTTTCCTTATCACAGAAATAGTTAAAAATGACACTAGTACACTTGAAGTGTATTGAACAGACCATTTGTCGAGTTTAATTCTATAGCATGACAGTGTAGAGAATTAAATTTCACTTGACCTCTATGTATTTCGTTTAAATCGCTTGATATAGTTATTATGTATATATTTTCATGATTTTAATGATTTTTTGAGTCATCAATGGGTGAGATCAATTTGATTGATCAAATATTTTGATGAGTTAGGAACTTGAGAATGAGTAAAGTAGAGAACATGAATTTATGTTAAGAATCTTCGCCCTAAAAAATGGGTAGTGACATTTAAGTATTTTATGTTGAACAGTTAAAATCTGAGCTCAATGTTTAGCAACGACTAAATCTCGACATCCGTGATTTGTTCACATGACTATTGAAGAAAATTGTACTGAAGTTAGTAAGAATAATTACATGGGCAAAACGGTCTTTTATGCTCGTACCTAATTATCGAATCTCTGAATGGGATAAAATAAACATACGTCAATATTGGCTTCTGTGATCTTATATATTCCGAGAGTTCAGTTTTTTGCCTTTAGTGAAAAAAAGCAAAAAGATGAATGGTTAAGAGGTTTTTGATGTAGATTAAAATTAAATTTTTTTAGTAGATTGTGATAGAAGTTTTTGAAATGTGTTGTTAAAAAATTGTGGTACCCATGAAAGATGTTAATATTGATTGTTTGACTTTGATTTGGATTAAAATCGAATTTTAATCCGGACAAAACAGGGACTAAATTGTGTGGTCTAGGGTCGACTAGATATGATCTAATTATTGGAGCTTGAAAAATATATGTTCGACTAGATCCATGTGATAGCTCTATAAAGTAATTGAACTTAATTATAATAATTATAATAGTTTTGGATGTAATTGTAATTACAATAAAATNTAGATCCATGTGATAGCTCTATAAAGTAATTGAACTTAATTATAATAATTATAATAGTTTTGGATGTAATTGTAATTACAATAAAATTTTGTACTTGTCATTACTATAAAAGTTGTTAACTTAATTGTAATTGTAATTGAAGTTCTAAGACTACGTATGTAATTAAATGTACACTAATTGGATTTGGACTTTAATTAAAAACTCCTACTTGGATTTTAATTAAGACACTTATTTGATATTGGAATAATTATTCTACATCAATTTGAACATTCCTTTATCTCTTTAAATAAATATTAGATGGACACAAAAATGCTACAAGAATTATAATACATAATTCCATAATGTTCAAATTTGGAGAGAGAGAGAGAGAAATCATATTTTCTTATTGTCTAATCCAAGAATTAATTTCTTGATTTAATTAAAAAAAAGTATCCACCCACTAATGTAATCTTGACTTTGAAGAATATCATAGAAGTTTTGGAGGTTTGAAACATCAAGTTATTGCAGTTAAAAGTTAAAACCTCATGATCCAAAAAGCTGAAAATTCGTTATTCGGATCAAATTCTAGAATTAATCATCAATTTAGGCAAAAATTCGAATTCCTAATTCTTGGTATAACATACATGTAAACGACTAGACAATCTTATTTTATTGAATTAAAGATTTTTAAAATTTCTGGATAATTCTACTTCTGCATTCTAATACAACCTATTTTTGTACGAATATTATTGAGAAAAGAATGTATTTTAATAATGATATGATAGGAAATTTGTTGTTAAAAAGTAAGGAAAAATTATTGATGCGATGAAAAATATTATTTTATTGAAGAATGTGTGGTTGAAAATGAGTAGAAGAATGAAAATGAAAAAAATAATATGGGTCAAACAGGAGCTAGCTAACTAAATTATTTTTGTAGGAACAAGAGAAGAAACACCTGAATTTTGAAATAATTTAGCCCCGTTTGGTGCACATTATTTCTAAGAGAATACATTTTTTTGGTTGATGTGATGTGAAATATGTGGTTGAAAAAGAAGGAAAAGTTATTGATGCGATGAAAAATATTATTTTATTAAAAAATATGTGGTTGAAAATGAATTTTAAAAAAATGTATTTTGATAAAATGTGGCTAAATATTATCCACGTCTCAAGCTTTCATTAATAGGAAATTCATCCACATTTACAGTAGAGAAACGGCTCTAAACACTTGGAAAAATATGCTGCACATTCTCACAAACCACTTCTAAGCCTCTTATGGAACATTTTCGAACTTGGGCATCCAGCAAAGTACTCCACAATTCTAGAATGTTGTGATGTCCCAACTACAAAATTTAACTTGCATGATGTCGGCCTAGTTGTGATACTATATGTCCAGCTTTTTTTCCTGCACTCTTACCTGTGCAGATATCCATGTGCTGTTGCTGAGTTCGTGACAAGATGCTAGAAAAGGATTAACTAACCGGAGTCAAATGTGGTGTCTGGCTCCAACTAAGGTACATACCAGTTTAAGTAGTCACCTAATTCAACTGACAGACAGATATCAACAATTCTAAAAACAATCCATTACTTCCGTCTTTAGGTCATAAAATGCAAGAAACTGGACACTAGTAAAAGGACAGGCTCGTATATTCCACCAAGATCACATTCATAAATGAAATCTAAAGAAAATCAAATACGACTACTTGCTCAGATAGTACACATGGGAGAAACTTAATAAAAATTACGACAAGGCTCACATTTGCAACCAAAATTTGTTCAAAGATTTTTTCTACGAGCTCTCTTCAACAAGCTTAAGCTGAAGCCTACATAATCTATCAAGGTGCAACAACAGTAATCCTTCCAGCAACTTGGTCAAGATCCCGTCGCCCACTGGATGTGATTCTTCTTCCACTGTAAAATAAGCAAAATTAGTGTCAGGATAGCAACCAAAAAATGTCACATGTTCCATGAAATGACAAGCATCGTCTTATAAAAAGAATTTTCTGAAAGTGCCGCAATTACTTTTTGATTGTGGAGAAATAAGTTGAGTAAGTAGATTATGAAGGAAATTAAGCCATTTTTTTTATTTAACACGGCTTTATATCAAGAAGAATTGGTTATGAGTCCATACTCCACTTACGATTACAGGCAGGCAGAGCATCTTATGACAATTAGCAGTTAAAAGTAAAAACAAGATTAAATTCAGCTCAAGCAATTAAACTTACCCCCTTGGATCCATATCGATGATGTTCATGTTTTGCAACTGTTGAAGAATGTGGCGAGCAACTGACCCACTGCTTTTTCCAAAATGGGGTGGACGACTTCCATTCCTCTTACTCCCACCATAAATTCTCCGGAAGGCACCGACACCAAGGCCTCCCCTTAAATATATCTTCCTAGCCACAGAAGCTGCAAATGCATGATAAACAACAAAAAATTGACACTAATCTCAAGGTGAAGTTATCAATTACAAAATTAAGAAGTTACTCTTCAAAGTATCAAGATAATATTCCAGGTATGAGAACTTTATATTGGCTTGAATTTGAGTTTCGAGCTATGACAATTATCAACTTGATTTATCAACTTTCAAGATCAAACATTTTCCATTCTCGCGTGTAAAGTAAGTAAATATCCGAGGCATTATGCCTCAAATGGACAACCTGACCAGTCAACATTCACACAAATAGACCCACAAACATATACACAGAGTGACAGAGATATGGTGGGCATGAGGAATACCTGATCTAATAAAGTACCAGTCAGGATCATATGGAGCAAGTTCTTTGAGTACTCCAGTTTTCACAATATCGGTCCACTCGGGAAGCTCTATCTATTTTTCAGAAACAGTAACAAAATGTAATCAATATAGCTGAAAGGTTGAAGATCCACTCCCCAAGTTGTCATAGGTTTGTTTGGGGTTTCTGAAGACAATGCAGTGTACAAATACCGCACATATTTTCATAAAAAGAAACACACAAAACAAACAATTCATTGTGATCTGCTTTAAGGCTCTGAAATGCAAGAGGTCAACCGTAACACAAACATCTCTCTTGACCAAGCTAAAAGTTAAAATGTAGATTAAAATTTCTAATGTAACTTGGATGAGAAAATTTGACAATGTTTTTCCTTTCCTCTTCCTACTGTAATTATTTGCCTAGAGGGAACTGTTATTTCTTCAACAGCCAAATGATTAATTTATCCCTCTAAGGGATCATCAGAAGGTAATCCATCTTAATCTTTCCCTTCCACCTATTCCTTCAAAGAAGAGACGGACCATATATTGATCGTCTACGATTTCATCCCATGACCATGAGCATCACAAATTACAATCCTAGCATAATACCGCAATCTAAACAATACACCAATAAAGAACGCTGCTATAAGCCCCTGCTTGACAACCATTATTTCAAAACTCTTTAATTCTCGTATTCATTTTCAATCACACATTTATACAATAAAATATTTTGCACCTAAACAGCTAAACCCAAAACTTTTCACACCTTTTAACCACATTCTTCGGAAAAAATCACTGTTCAAAATTCCATTTTCTCAAAATAATGGCCATCAAGCATGGGCTTAAGCATGTGACACATGTGCCAGATGGTACAAACAATATAGCCTTGTCCAGAAGGTTTTAATTGAGCCTTAAAAACTTAAGTATTCACACTCTTATTTCGTTATCCGAGTTCTTCTTCCACAATTGCTTCTAATTTCCCCCTCCTAAACATCACAATAATGTTCATTTGATAATAAAATCAAAAGATGAAAATATCTGGAAACCAAATGCACGAGTACACACCTAAATACACACATAACCAATAACATCTAGACAGAGAAAATAAATCAATAAAGATGAAACCCACATATCTGTGTGCGGATAAACAATTAATACATTTTTATAGAAATAATTATACCTTGCCAGAACGCTTCAGGTGTCCGGCATAGGCCTTGACAAATTCATGGGGTGAGACGTCCTTCACAGTTTTAGCAGTCGCCATTGATGCAGATATCGAATCCCGCGCAGCTCGCAATACTGCTTGAGAGAGGGACTGAGTCGCTGACTGTATACAAATTAGGGTTTCAGTTCGTGTTAATTACTCAATATACCGTATATATGTGTAAACCCGGTTGGTTCAGTTCAACCAGTTAAGTTCGCGGCTTTGCTATTTTTCATTTATATTTATAAATATAAACGGTTTAAATTATAAATAATTAAAAGTAAATAAGCGAATACAAAATTATTTGATTGATCATAAACAAATTTTAAACATTAGGCACATATATTCGAGTCCTTTTTCTAAAAGAACTACTTATAAGTAAATTTATTTGTAATTAGATAACTGAACTACCATGAACAACTTTTTTTTTTTTTTTAATGGAAAGTTGACATAAGTAAATTATTTATTTTAAGCTTTTAACAATAATTTTACATTACTGTAAATATAAGTACTACATTTTGAATATTTTGAATTTGGACTCGAGAGGACACATACTACATTGGAAATGAAGTTCGCTCATCCCAAGAAGAGAATGTCAATCTCTCCCCCATGGATGCCCCATTCACAAGTGAATGTTGTTGTTTTTTGGATAACGCTTAATTTGTGGCAAAAAAAAAAAATTGGACGATAGTATTGATTGTTTTTTAAAGAGTCTAACGATATAATGTCATGTGACATTTCGTCATCCAAAATATCCAAAAATTCTCATAGTCAAGCATGATTGTTCACAAGTTCGTTGATGAAAAATTATCAACACTGTACAAAAGCGGCCTACAACATAGTTCAAAGGGTACGTCAGTAAAAAATTTCCCCATAATTTCTGATAAGACATCAAATATCAATCTCAATTACTGTAAGAGCATGTTTGAGCTCCATTTTTTTTTTAATGAAAATATATTTTAAAATAGTGTTTCGACATAGAATATGTGGCTAAAAAATAAGGAGCCGGTTTAGATTTGCTTGTAATATCATTTTATTGAAAAATGTGTTATGGAAAATAAAAGAGAATAAAAATATATTTTAGAAATAATGAGAATCAGACAAGGGCTTAATATCCTAACTTGAAGTATGGAAAATGGGATGTGATTTAACTTAAACTACTAAGGCCATCTTGAAATCAGACATCAAAACACCCAAATGCACCAAAAATTGGTACAAAATGTCTCCAATATAGTTCCATTCCATACTTTACACTATTTTAGTGCAAAGTCAATTTTACCCTTTGTTTTCATTTTTCAAACAAATTGATTAAGAATATTTGTATTATTTGTGTTATATATTTTTAAAATTATTGTTATAATAAATTTTAATAACGTAAAAAATAATAGTTAATGAATTTAATATTTTCGTTAATTAAACGTAATTATTTATTTAATAATTTATGTAGTCGTTAAATAAATAAAGAAATAATTTTTCAAGTGAATAAATTGTTAAGAATAAAAAAATGAAAAAAAAAAGATTAAACACTGTTCATTTTGTATAAGTTTTGGTCTAATGGTTAAATATGATTTTTAGTTTGGTGCAAGATTTGATGTAAAATGATGCAATGCGGCAACACTTTTCGGGTGAATATCTACATTGCACTTCTTTAAGTATTTTTATCATAACTTTCTCTCCTGATATCTTGTTGAGGCGATTCAAATTGAATTGTAAAGATAACTCAAATGACTACAACTTTAATAGAAATAACATTTTTTCAATTCGAACATTTACTATATAAAAAATGGGTCTTAATTATGGGCTAAAATTATGGAACGTACTTGAGCAGTTGAAAATTGATTTGTGTCCATACTTTGATAATATTTCACTCCTTTTGAATTCTAATTGCATTCAATTGACATCTAGCATTCTCCAATCTTCATTGTGAGGTCGACACAACTATTCAATATTTACACTTTGATCCCTAAACTTTGGATATTGTCATTTTTTGTTGTCAATGTTCTTCTTTCTTTCAATTCCAATTCATTTCATCGAGTTTCACCTAATAAACGAAATATATAATAAATTAGGCTATAATTGTTTAAAATAACTATTAAATCTATATTTTTAGATCCAAATAAGTATGTAAAATACATGAATTATTCTTTTTATACATAGAAGGTGCCATATTGGGGACACCATGTGTCCATTATGAACACCATTATGACACCCCCTATGTGCTATACTAGCGCACCCTCCAATAGGGGGCATCATGTGTCCATTATAGATATCATTATGGCACCCTCTATGTACTTGTAGTACATCCCAAAATACACTGACGCTCCCTCCAATAGGGGGCACCATATGTCCATTATGGCACCCCTATATACTTGTAGCACGTTCCAAAATACATTTATCAATCACTGATGTTAAAGGGCCGATTTAATCGGGTCATTTGGAGAAAATGCCTAAGTGATGGACAAAAATATTACGAACATCATTTTCTACTCCAAGGATAATATTTTTCTTTGCCATAATATTAGCAGAACTTTAGGAAAGTATTGCCTGGCAACGTGCATCAATCTAGGCTATAAACAATTTTGAGATGCCTATTTATTTTATCATCCAACAGTTCCTTCCGATACACTGGTATCAAATATTCAGTTTAAGAATACACGGGAAGAGTTAAAATAAATTAATTCATGTGAATCTCAGCTGGAAATGTAAAGTTTCAGTAGAATTTGTTGGAAATATCACCGGGGTTAGAGAAGAAACTCACCAAAATACAGCAACAATATGAACAGAAACCGGAATCAAAATAAAAGGCCTAAACACGTAATCGCTGTCCTCAAA
>CAIGRO010176952.1:0-12278 GCA_903798355.1 Fraxinus baroniana
AAAAATTAGGGCAAAGATGATGACGTGGCAATCTGGGTTAACAGAACTCGGGGCGCTACAACAGGTATAATGCAAAAATGAGGAATACTCTGCAGGTAGAACAACTATTGCAAATGCTCTATACTTATTTTCAATTGCACAACTAATTTCAATACTTCTAACAGTTATAAAGATTAACAAGAAACATACCCAGCATGTACATTGTGCATCCTAGCAAACAACTCCAGCTTTCTTGTCCTCGGACTTATCCTTTCTAGCATGGCGTACATCTGCAAAATATCATGCAACTCTATTAGCAAAATTTATATCAGGACGTCGGTGTTATTTGGAGGATGAAATGATACAAGCGCATCATACAACAGAACCGTGGAGGTCAGTATCATCAGAATGTAGAAATCCACAATGAGCAGGTGATCATATGCAAGAATCTACTTAGAGCTCTACTTAATTGCACAATGGAGGTCTACTCACCTCATCTGGTTTACGACTGGTTTCTCGAACTTCAGCAACAATGACATCGGTATCAATATTCCTATTTACTTCTGGGTTGCCCTTCACTCCAACAAGGCAATGCTCCTTGCTATGGTTGAGCCAATGGCCAGTGCGACCAGTTCTGATAATTCGCTGAAGTTGATTGGTCTTCACCCAGATGATCTCTTCGACACGCTTGTATCCCCAAAGTTCCAAACTACAAGGAGGAAATAAATACAAGAGAATTAGATGGCAACAGTTCATTTATCATATAAAAGCAATGGTATCCAGTATAATAACATCCTAAGCACTATACTAGGCTTACTGAGGTATTGAATCAAGCTGGCAATGACTTAATGCAAGAACTCGCATTCTTACATGACATATGTTCCATTCTGTACAGATTATGGATTTAAATTCCCTGAATTACAAGCTTTGCTGAGATTCTTCCAAGTTATAGAACTGAAGAAGTCTGAATCTTTTTCATAAGATGCTCATTAATGCCTTTGCCATAGATTATGACAGATTAAAAATCTTACTGTAACTGCTGTACAAAACATGTACCCAATAAAGCAAAATTTGATAATTAATTTTAAAGATTAATAACATTCAGCTGAGTCAAGTGGGGCTCAACGCTCGAGTAGTCATTTAGCTCTCTGCCATAAGAATTAAAAATATTAAGGCTCATGGAAATGATTGGGTTGTTTTTACATCATTATGTGCATCCAACCTTGCACAAGTTGGAAATAACACGTGTTTTTTTGACAAATATTATTACACTTCACACAAAATATATAATGTCACATTAAACTCAGAAATGAAACAACTCGTGTCTCTTGGTTTTGCGTAGAACTAAAGAAGAGGACCAAAACTAACGTCACTTGTAATTGCTAAGGATTTAGTTGTTTTCGATCTTCCATTAGATTAGCAACAAACTGAACAGAGTTTTTTTTTAAAAAAAAATCATGTAGCCAACCTTAAATTTAGTGGGAACAAGGCTTTTTATCATTTCTGTAGAGATATATTTGTTAGCACATTATAAACATGTGCAGTGTCTCTTCCAGCGGTATTTTAGGACCATCTTACGAAAGATATCTTTTTTTAAAATTATGAAATCATCGCAGGCATAAGTGGCATACCATTCACGTCCAAGCTCCATTGCTCGCCCAGTAACCCAAAGAAATATCAAACCATCAGTCTGTAATGCAGGAACATTGAGAGTGCGCATTTCATCATCAGCCATTGTCCCATATGGCAATTCCATATGAATATCCCACGGTGGATCAGCCATTATAACTCCAAATTGCCCTAAAATGTCCATTCTAAATGAACGTATATCACAATTAATCCATTGTGGTTCTCCGAGCTCTACTTCTGAACAATAATGAGCCTTCAGTGGCTTTTGGGGAGGTAAACTAGCTTGCCCCATCATCACAGGCGATACATCTGGAGTTGAGTCGAGCTCGTAATGGACATACTTGCATGTCTATCATTATGTACGAGTAACAAAAATTTGATTCAGAAGACAACCAAAGTAGGCCTTCAGAAGAATTATAACATCGATGACAAATTTACCTTCATGTGACGACAGGTGTCGAGAAAAGAACAATCCCCCAAATTAACATCAGTATGAAGAGCAATTATGCGCCGAAAATGAACCTATTAGGTAACAGATTCATTAAATACAGTAGAGGAAATCAAGATACTTCTATTTCTTTCACAGAGTCAACACCTGGCTGGATAGTATGAGACTTTCTTTTCAGACTATCTACCAGTTATTAACACATAAACTGACCCTACACTGACCTTGTCACAAGCAATGAAGGAACCAGACTGACGTCGGCAATCTTCTTTTGTTAATGCTGAACAGTACTCTTTTACTTGGGAACCACCTTTGCTTTTGAACTGAAACAAAAACCAGAAGCAAAGAGTCAGATCAATATCAAAAGTCCAGTTACGCCACCATGAAGAGTAGCCAATTTTGCAAGTAAATGCTCCATACGACAACAGATCAGCAATGGAACACCGAAGATAACGAAGGATATAGCGATGGTTTTGATCTTGTGAAAACTAGAAATTGCTACGTGAAGATCAAAGTGAGCAAGTTTGACATAGTATCACAACTGTTGGTATGTTACAGTAATTCCAAAACCTACCATGAACAACAAGATGTGCAAATCAACTTCGCACGCAGGTGACAAATATGAAATATTTTAAACCATGACAATCAAAATGGATTAAGAGTCAAATATTACGATATTCAAAATAATTTTTTCTTAAAACAAACAGTTACCTTTGCAGCCACAGCAGTTTCCCTAGCAGTCGGTCGGTGAATTAGGTCCAAAAGCTCTTCCCCAGTTTTTGACTTCTGCATTTCCCGGAAACTCTTTTTATTCAATAAAGCCTCGAGATCCTTCATATCATCCTCCTCTGTCCTAGGCTTCTGCAAAGGTGTACTCATTCCCCCACCTTGCGACCCGTTCGGCCCCATTGAAGGCTGCCTATGCATAGGAGGCGGCACTCCAACACCTCTCGGAACCCCTATCATTCCCATCCCTCTAGGTCCACCACCCCTATGCCCCATCATCATTGGCCCTCCCATCCACATCTCGGGTATTCCCCTCCCCATGCCAAAACCCCCTCCACCACTTACACTCTCACCAGCCTTTGCCACATCACTAATCCGATTTCCATCATTAGAACTCTCCTCATTCAACTGCTTAATTTCAGGTAACTCTTTCAAAAGCCTAGTCCTGTCGATATTCATCACCATAAGCCTTGATTTCCCACTCACGACAAACTCCTCCAACTCCACTCCACCGTTATCCTCAGCCATTGACCTCAACGCCATCTCCACAGCTAAAATCGATCCTGACTCACCACCCAGTTCCCTGAGAGCCGCCTTCTCAGCCACCGTGGCCGAAGCATCGTTCTCCAACTTCCTCAACACTGTAGAGGAATCAATCGGAGTAAACGGAACCCTCTCTAGTAAACAAACCGCCACCATTGACCTGACCACCGAAAGCGGCCCTCCACTCTCCTCTATCAATGCCATTTCATTCTCTTTCTCCGAGAGCTTTGCAAGAGAGGCAGAAGGGAGTATTTTAGTGTTCTCATGGGGTAATTTGGGAATGTGGGCTTTATCAAAACTGGGTTTCGAGGGAAGATTCTTGGGGAGGGGAGTAAAGGGTTTGTTGTTGAAAGTCGAGATAGTTTTGAGAGAAAGATCGAGCGAGGAAACGATATCTGGAACTAGGGTTTGAAGGGAGGCAATAAGGTCTAGCTGTGTCGTGTGAATGGTTTCAGCACGGGATTCTAGCTGCTGTCTCATGTCTTTGATTGCTGCAATTGAATCTTCATTGCCTTGGCCAGATTGAGACTCCATCTCTATTTTCTTCTCCTTTCTCTTCAATTTTTATATATTTTTGAGAAATTTATGACTTTGAATGAGACTAGAAGCACAGCCTGTTTAGATTGTTAGGGTTTTGCGATGGATTTTTTGAGGAAAGATTAATGCCGAAAATGAAACAGGGAAGATTGGTGTTTGGGTACAGTTACAGAAATATAGGATGTTTGGAATTGTGTTCTACATTCAGACTATGTTTGATACAAATTAAATTTTAATTTGAGTCAAAATCAAACAATCAATATTAATCACATCTTTCATGGGTCCCACAGTTTTTCAATCACACATGTCAAAAATTTCTATCACAATATAATAAAAATCTAATTTTAATCCCCACCAAACACCCTCTCAATATAATATCGAATTACCTTTAAATTTGGCTGTCAAGGGGTAATTTTAAGAATGACCACGTAGCCTAGTTTTCACTTTGACCTTTCAACTATGCTATATTTTTATATTGACATTTTAAATGTTTTAAATGTCCTTAAATAAGTTATACAATGGGTAATTATATTATCACTACAAAATTTATTTGCTACACCACAATTAAAATATATTTTCAATAAATACACCACAATAAAATTACAATTATACTCATAATCTAATAAAAACAAAAAATAAAAAAAAATATTGTGGTGTACTCATTACCCCAATATTACTCCTCAGTTTTCTCATCCTTTAAATATTTTCACTAATTCTAAAACAAGAATTTGCAGTATCTCAATGTAAAATGCAACGAAGTTACTGTCTAAGAACTCCTATATGTTGGTTCATACCCTTTCTAATTGCTTTTAACAAGATTTTAATTGCAATATTATGTTAGATTTTTTTTTATATAAAAAAATAGATTTCAAATCATTTGCAGGAAGACTCCCTCCCTCACTGTTTTTAAGGTTTTGGTGTATTATAGATTGAAAGAAATATATAAATCACAATAATGGAAAATCGGGCAGTAGTGCAGGTTATGGAAAACAATTGGACGATTGAAATTTGCTTGCTATGGTTAAAAGAATTACATAATCATGAAATCTGAAAGATTTCATTGTTATTACAGTTGATTTATAGTTATTCAAAATCAGTCATTAGAACCCGATTTTGCAGAATTTTCATTACAAGAAACAGGGAATAATCAAATTGAATAAGTTTCTAGCCGTGCAAAAAGTTTATCAAAATCATCTTTTGACCTCTTATGCGACACTCGTGCTAATTATGGAGAGTTTACATTAAAATTCTTTTGTGTAGCGATATCAGTACCAATCATTTCTTTGAATGTTTGTATTCTCGCTTTATACGCACTCTCCCATCCACGTGCAATGTCATCTCTATATTTGTACCAATTATACGCCATAGGTGGAATTGGGCAATTGGGCTTTAAGTTGACATGTGCAAGTGATAAATCAAATTAGTAGCAATAAGTTCACCAACGATATATAGTTAAATAATTAAAATAGAATATCTAAACAAAGTGATTGTCATTCACAAAACCCAATGATATAAAAATGTCAAACATTGTATAGAAGATAAAAAGACAAGTACTACATACAGAGATGTTATCAAATGGCCCATGTCGGGCATCGTCATCCATCGATCAAATGGGGCACCAATATTAAAGTAATCCATAATATATAACAACTCATTGACCCTTTTATTGCTGCCATATAGTTTTACAGCATCATAATTAGATTTCATTTCAGTAATAAGGTTACGTCGAATATGTAACCAATCCTCTTCTCCTAATCCAAGAGAACTAGCTACTGCCCTAAAAGCACAATGACCATCGGACTTAACATCAACAATGTTAAATATGCAATCTTTGACTTTGTCATGGAAATATGTTGTATAATGGTATAAAGTGTTCTTAAGAGCGTGCCTAACTTCCAGTTTATCCTTTTTTAGAACATTGGCGGAGTGTTGCTGGTATGAAAATTACTATTATTACCCGAGTCAACAATTTCAAAATATGAAGGACCTCTTTTAGTTGAAGTATCGATTTTTGATGAATGTCGACCTTTGGTTTTAGTTTTCTCAGCACGCGGTACCAAAGAAGTAGTGGAGGGTTCATATTTCTCGTAATTTCATTTTAAGAAGTAGTTTTCCTGCATCATCGCATTCACTAAACAATCTTTGAATAATCTCTAATTCAACTACAATATTCAAACTTAGAAGAAGCATCATTTGAGGGAACCATAATATCTAACTTTCTCCAATGATGGTGAACAACTGACAAAGGAATTGGGCAACCAATAACTATATATTCTGAAGTCTCACATGCACAGGGCAAACCATGTGTGGATCTAAGAGTGCAATTACAAGCATTTTTGTCCAAACCAATATGTTCTACTTGATTTGAATGTCTTGATATAAGATTCATTGCATTCTTAGACACGAAACCACGCAACTCCTTAAAAAGGATACGTTTGAATTTATGTTGAACCAAATTCATGCTTTGTTCAAACGAAGCTTTTATCTCACTGAATTGTAATTCCAATAGGTGATGCATAACTTTCCAAGAAGTTTCAAAATCGTCTTGTGATGATCCAAGATGTTTCTTCAACTTAGAATGTGCACACTCTACCATGTGAATAAAATAAATATATTTTATTTAATTAGATAAATCGACAATAATTTGTTTGTCAATTAAAAAAAATGTTGATAATAAAATTAAATATAAGCATTATACATTTTACCTGTTTGTTGTGACATTATCGAAGTGCATAATTTTATTCGTCCAAGCAGCAATGCGTTTCTCTTTATATATACTCAACCAAGATCCTGTAACATAATCCAATGCCTTCGAAAATTGTTCAAATTGGAAAGATAAAGTTTTGGCCAATTGTTCATATATTTCCTCCGTAGTAGATGCAACAAGTATGCTCCAACTTCTACAAAAAGTATGTTATTATTCTTTTCGCTCAAAAAACTTCTTTGTATTGACCGATACATTTTTTGATATGTGCCATGTTCATAGTAGATTTTTAGTATTAGGAAACATCTGTTCAACTGAATAAGAGACAGTTCCCTATCTGTGACTATGACATGTGGCAAAACATCATGATTCATTAAGGTTTTCAACTTTTCCATTGCCCAACTATAATTTGATTTATGTTCAACTTCCATGAACACGAAAGCAATAGAAAATGTCATTTGGGTCGAAGTAACCCCTACAATCTCAAAAAAGAGGGTGTCGATACCTACTAGTTTTGTAAGTACAATCCATTATAAGCACACATGAAAAGGCATGTAAGAAATCGACAGATGTAGGATGTGCAAAGAAAAGGTTTCTAACTTCATCTGTTCTTTCATGAGACCTATGTCGCTCAATATAATTATGTTCTTTTAACTTGCTCATTAACTGTTGCATTTGTGTTCTTCTCGCCTTCTCAATCAATCTATGTCTTGCACGTGCATTGTAAATAGTCCTCATTGTGCTAATATTATTTGGATCTCGTTCTTTCAAAGTCATTAATATATGCCTAGGTTTTACCAAACTTTTTGACATATCTATTAAAATCTACTCTTCTTCATTAATTAATCTTTGTACATAAGGATGTCCTTCTAAATGTTGGGTCGCTGGATGATTATGTAGTCCACATAACACTTTTAACATCCAACCGTCCCTAGTCGACAATTTAACCCCTTTTAAATCAAATGGGCATTCACACTTATGTGTTCCAACAGACCTCTTTCGTTTTGGTTCATGATCTGAATGATTATTACGTTTTTTATATTTTCCACTACGCTCACATCCATATTGTATACGAGGCTTGCATCCATAACACCACGCTTAGAATGTGTGATAACAATAACCAAACCAAGTTTCTTCCCAAACATACAAACCCAATCACATAATGACTCTCGACTATGGAATACCTACACAATCAATATTAAAAAAATTGTACCAAGAGTTGAATTAGTAGACATAAATTTAATATTTGCTTTATTCATACTTGGTCAGTAGTGAAGTTTTGCGTATAATCATATATATTGAAGTTGTCATCATTTTCCTGACATTTAGAACAAATAAAATTAGATTATGATAAGTTATGAAAATCTAAATTTATTACGGTCATACAAAAAATACAATATAACAATAAAAAATTACGTCTTGTTAACTAAGAACAACTTTCGAGAATTCAGATGAAGTCGTAGTGTCAATAGCTGAGTCCATTCTCGTTTAACTAAATATCATAATGTAGAGAGAAAAGTGAAAACAAGTCGACTCAACAATAAAGTTCACAAAGGATAATGCATGCACGAAATTCATAGAATTACATGCAAATTCATGGACCTACATCCACACAAATTCATGGACCATTATGACTAGTGCAGTACATATAAATAGCTCCTTGGGTATGTCTCACGTAATGAATGCACATAAATTCATGGATTTTATGATGAGTATATACACGCAAATTCATAAACCTTACGTGCAATCTGACAAACGTGAAAAGAATTGTATATAAATTTGTTCTCACTTAAAAATGTGAAGATAATCGCAATTAAATACAAGCAAATTCAGAGTAAATTGATACGAAACTTACTAAATAATAAATTGAAAATAACAGTATTAAATTCATATGGAAAATTTTCATAAACTTTATGGCAGAAAATTAACTCAATCAAAAACATTTAATACTTCCTACATGAAGAATTTTAGGTCATGAGTACTAATATACTTTTGTACCAATAGATATATTTACTATCGGATTCAATACATATTCTTGAGAAAATTAAGTGATGTACAGAATGAATACACAACAGAACTAAAATGAACATACCTCTCTTAATACGGAACTTGTGGAGCCTCTAGATAACTAGATAAGTGAACAAAAAGAGTCGAAGCTTTCATCTATATCCAATAAGGGATCTCAATTTGTACAGTTAACAAAAGGGTAATGGTATAGATCATATGTTGTCTCCAATGTCTTCCATGTCAATAGAGTTACCCATACCTGTACCAAACAAGAGTCCAAACACTGCTGGAGAAGATAGATGAAGAAATGCACATGCATAAAAGGTGAAAGATTCCAATTTCAGTGGAACGTGAAAACATAAAATGGAAAAGAAAAGAAAATAGAGTATAAACACAAAGTAAAAGTAATTGAGATACAATGGTCAAATAGAGTATAAATTCATTTAATGTGAAGAAAAGAAAATTATCTTGCCTCCGTGGAAGAAAGCAAAAGCCGATGGAATAACTATGAACAATTAGATGTTAAGGAAAAAAAAGAATTAGACTTTATATTTGTAGTGTAAAAATAATTTATTTAATTAAAAAATATATTAAAACCCTAATTATGTAATTTTACTTAAAGATATTTAAGTAAATAAGAAATTTGTGGTGTACTTAATAAAATTTATAGTGGTAATATAATTATTCTTATACAATTACAAAATATTGTTTTGTTTAAAAAATAATATTACCATTTTAGTTAACAACTGAAAATTAAATACTTCCCACTTAAAATCTTAAAATCACTTGACTTTTCTTATCTATCTATCCAACATAGATAAAAACTCTCTCAACTTCATCTGCTTCAACTTCAAAATCTCTGAAATTTATCGAACGCTGAAGAAAGAATTTTTTTTAATATCAATCACTTCGAATCGATAAATATATTTACGTATGCAATCAAATCCAATCAATTAAACAAATAGCCCCGCTAAAACATTAAATTCAATATCTTTTATTTTGTATAGCTTTCTTCTAAATTATTGTATTATTTCTCTTCATTGAAATTTGAAATACTTAGGATGCAATCTAAAGAGTCAAACTCACTCTCTAAATTAAAAATGTTAAGTCTATTGAAGCATAATTTTAACGGTTGACTCTTTAAAGTAGATAGTATTTAAAGAGTCTCTTGAATATGCTCTAACTCTTAGAGTGCCAACTAATAAATTAAAAAGCAATAAGTCATTTTTTGATTGTTTCCAGATGATTAAGTCAATTAACCCAATTTCACCCTATATTTGAATACCACAATAAATCAAAAATAGTAAATGAATAAGAACACCAAAAATGATCACAGGCGAAAGCCCTTTGCAAAGGATCAAAAAACTACGGGCCTAAGTCAGTCATACCCACTAGAAAAGTAAACTCACAACTAGTTCAGACACTGCTAAACCTTAGCGACTCTGACCACCTAGCTTGTAAATAATCGGAGGAACTCCTTCGGTTGTGCACGTCCGCAATTCTTAGAACTTGGACTAATTTTCTCTCCTATGAATCTATAGAACGAACGAAATCCTCAACTCCAACCGCCTCTTCTCCAAAACTCTAGAAAGGCTAATTGGTTAAGGTAGGGCGTGGTTTTGGTGTTTGATCAATGGATCTTTATGTATTTTGATATTAGGTTGAATATAGGGATTTATGGATCAACTTATAAAACATTGGTTGGAATCAATTTATGAATCAAGGAACTTGATGGTTAAGTCTAGAGACTTGAATGTGTTATTAATATCCAATAATGATTTCTATATAATGAAAGAATGACTCAACATGCTTTGGGATGTTTGGGTATTGTTTGGAATGAAACGGGGATAAAAAACAAGTGTATTATGCAAAACAAGAATTCGGGTCTGTAACCTGTCGCTTGAGCGCTATGTAGGCACTAGGCAATCAATGCTCAAACGCTGAAGCGCCATTTGTTAAGCTTTGATACCAAAATGTTGAATTTAAACACCAAATAGGCGATTTTATTATTCAAAAATCACTTATGCACACAAATATCCTTCTTAAGAATTTTTAATAGTTACTTTAAATTTTACTACACTAACCACTCATAGAACTTTCTCTCTCTTATCACTCTACTTCCACTTTCTCAATTTTCTCTCTTTACTCATGCCTCTCTTCTCACTTGCAGCCGTTACACATGCATATATATCGATGTCAAAAGTTGGTGGTAGATGATTCTAGTATGGCCGCAGCTCTTCTTCAAAATGCTTAGATTTTTCTTCAATAGTAGTTGATATATTTTGATGAAGATTCTAGATTTTTCTTGATTGCTTGTGGAAGAAGCTTAAGAAATGAGCTGAGATGAACATCCCACAGATAGCTAGAGTCTTCTTTTTAAGTTGGTGGTGTATCTTCAATTCTCCCCTTCAACACCGACTCGTTAATTTAATTTTCCACTTTAATCCCCAATTGTGTTCCAAATTCTTCGAAATTTGAAGCGTTAAGTAATTTCATTAGCACAATTACGATTTGCTCTTGATAAGTGTATTTTTGTACACTTAATTAATACGTAAATATACTTATTACTGATAAAATGAGCGATGCGTTTGTAGGTAAAAATCACCCAAATGAAAGAAAACAAGACAAAAGGAAGAAAAATGGACTAAAAGTGTGCAAAATTGTGAATGTGGGGACCAAAGCGAACAAAGCAAAAGGTTGAAAGATTTTGGATGCAATTTATGAAGGGCATAATTGATATAAAAGTCAAAATTTGAGGATCAAATTGTACAAGATTAAAGTTGATGGACATGGCATGCAATTACATAGAGGACTTGGCTACAAAATTAAAACAAAAAACTGGATTTGGACAGAAACTTGGTGCCTAGGCACCACTTTTAAAATGTGGGAGCTTTTTGCCATTTGTCCAAAACTCTGGGGACTACATCTACAATTTCTGAATTTGGCCTTTAAATTGAAACCCATCAGCGTCTTTTTGGGTGTTTTTGGCACTTGCTGGTTTTCTCTTTTCTTTTCCTTTTCAATTTCTTGATATTTTGGGATACAAATCAAGAGTACAAGGAGATTACATTCAAGAATTTGGAGAAATCAAGACCACGTTTTAAAAATGGTTTTATCTATAACTTTGTATTTTCTCAATTATTTTGCCATATTTGTAATATATTGTCATAAATATTCTCTTTTTTTATCATTTGTATAAAATGGGCTAGTTATTTGTGTTCGGGTTTATGGTAGTAACTTAACATAACTTTAATTAATTTTAATATTTGCCTTTTAATGTTAAAATGCTTATTTTCATTTGTATTTATTATTGAGTTGAATGTCTTTCATTTATTTGGCCATTAAATGATTGAGTTTAGTGATTTGTACATCGTTTGAGAGAAGATTGTATATTTTAGACCAAATAATAAATACCTTAGGTTTGTGTAGGGGATAGNTGATTTGTACATCGTTTGAGAGAAGATTGTATATTTTAGACCAAATAATAAATACCTTAGGTTTGTGTAGGGGATAGAGATATACCTCTAACCCTAAGTGACCCATTGAGCTATTTTCACAAATATTTAATGCGATTGTTTGGTTTTAATCGACATAACGATATAGTATGTTAACCAACCAATTAGGGTTAATTTCGCTTGAGAGGGGTAATTAAAAATTTGGAAAATCGGGTCTAACATAATAAGTAAGTAATTTATTAATTGTTTTGTA
>CAIGRO010176983.1:0-17151 GCA_903798355.1 Fraxinus baroniana
AGTATATTTGTTTGAGAAATAAAAATAAAAAATTGACACGACAAAGACTCAAAGTAAAGTAAGTATACTAATGATAGTTTGAATTTGGCTATATTTACTTGCATACAACGAAATATATTTACAACATTTTCAATTCCATAATGCTTTTTAGTAATTGAGCAATTGATATGGAGGTATAAATTATATCTCAACTGGTGTTATAATGATAATGGTACACACTCGGTCTATAATTTCAGTTTATTAATGAGATATCAGATTTATATGTGATAATATCTTTTATTTATTTTGTTGATTATAATTGTAGTTTTTGATTTTTTTTGTTGGTTGTAGGGACGGAGGAAGTTATATGTAAACAACCACAACAAGATGGTTGAAAAAGCAGCTTTGGTAATGATTTTTGTGAACATGCTTTAGCTTATGAGTCAATTGAGGTTGAGAATTATTTGAAAGTAGTTGAATTGATGGAGTTTGGATTTGAAAAGGTGCAAGTGTTCTTTGTCAAACCAAAGCTTAATATACTACTCAATTTGGTTGGCTTGCCCTACCAAATTGTATAACTTGATGTTATTATTCTTGCTTATAGATGGAAAATATAAAATGTTGCTTTTCTGTTTTAGATTTATATATGATGCACCAACATTTAAGTTGTTGGATCAGAGACACAATGACTTCAATGTGTAATTTAGCGCTTAATGGTCACGCAACTGTAGGATATGTCACGATTATTTATATCTATATAATTTTTTAACCTTAAGCAAACTAGGTGTTTATGTACACATTTCTTAGTCCTCCTCAACTTTTTGCCTGCATCGTATGCGGGACTGTTATTCATTTTCATAATCCCTATGCTTTGAAATTTTCAATGTTTCTATTTGTTCTTTTGGTTCCCTATTTGATTAATTTTATCCTTTATTTTTTTCATGAAAATGAATTTCTACATTTTTTTTAATGTTTGTTTTGATTATAACAAGATACAAATAAAATAATTTTATTCCTGTAATTTTTTGTTGTTTAGGGGAAACTTTGTGATTTGTGTTAACTAAATCCTTATCAAATTAAAAGAATGGAGTTGTTATAATTTTATTTATCTTTAATGGAGTATATTGTATTTTTTATAGGAGATCTGTGAATATTGTCGTCTACCTAATTTGTGCTTCAAAAGGTGAGTGAGTAACGAAATTACATCTATAGTTATGTTAAAAGGATAACGTATTGAAAATAGTGAAATATGAGATCAATACTTGATACTTGCTGACCATTAATAAAAAGTTGAACTTGTAATTTGTTTTAATGTTTTATAAGCCCCTGTTTGGTACACATTAAAATTTTTATTCTCATTCTTCTACTTATTTTCAACTACACATTTTTCAATAAAATAATATTTTTCATCACATCAATAACTTTTCATTATTTTTCAACCACACATTCTCCATCAAGATACTATTCTAGAATACATTTTTCCAATATAATATGGCTCAAACACACCCTAAAAAATTGAGATGTAATTTTTTTTTTGAAAAATGCTATTCATCCCCAGTGGGGATGNAAAAATGCTATTCATCCCCAGTGGGGATGAATCCCCAGTCTATGTGGCTGCATGTGAGTGGTTAAATGATAGGTGAAATTAAATGACTTATTTAATTTCACCTATCATTTAATGCCACATTAGCCGTCACATAGACCGGTGCTCAACCCCAGTGGGGATGAATAGCATTTCTCTTTTTTTTTTTTGTTCCGTGCTTCTTATAGCAGATTAGGCATTTTCCTACGATATTGTTATTTACAAATGATTTTTTTAAAAATTATATACAATTATTTTTAACATTAAGCAATTAATGTGGAACGCATGTTCTCCGACTAGTTAATGCAAAAAGGCCAAAAACAAAAAAAAACAAAAAAAAAAACAGATAATTAAGGCTCCCAGCTTAAGACTAAACGACAACGTTTAACCGTAAGAAATAACAATTCTCACTTCTACTAGAAAATCTAGAACTAGTATAGAAGAAGGTTCATGCTGCTCATCACCTTCCCCACAGCTTAAAGGCAAATTGCTGAAAAAATGAAGCATAAAATTAGCTATGGAAGCGTACGATTTTCAATAATCTTCATACTGGGATCGACTTTTTTTATCTGCAGCTCAATCGGATTCGCATCAGCCTCAATTCACGAGTACAACAATGAACGCTTCACTCCTCAGTCCAACTCCTTCTTCTTCCACGGTGGAAGTGAGGGCCTCTACGCTTCTTCTCAAAAAGTCGATAAGGGGAAGTCCTTTATTAGGTATTTTCTTGTTCTATTTGGTACTCAAGGCAAAAAAAGAAAAACCTTCGACGTTCATTTATAATTCTTAGGGTTTTTGTTTTGAATAATAGTAAGGCATATCAGTTGATTGGATGAAAGCAATTATTTGGTTGGTGTGGTTTATTTTCATTGAGGTGGGAAAGGCCGAAGGGGTTATGCATGTTTTGATTTTTTGGAAGAAATTTTGTATTTATACCATTTAGCAGACCTGGGTTTGTCCTATTTGTTGATGGCCAAACTTAAAGTTTCAAACTATTTGATATTTTTAGGCAAATTATGTAATTGGTACCTTAATTGGTCTCAAAATTAATTAGTTTCCATGTTTCTGTGACTTTGCCGCCTAAGATAGCTTAGGAGACCTAGTTTTCCATAATTGTAGGAAATATGTAATGTAGTGAATTAAGAATAGTAATGGTAAAAGAAAGTACCTTCTCACAAGGCGATGAATTTAATTTTAGAAAATTTGATGTTTGGTACATTAACCTCAAATTCTTCAGGAAGCAGTTTGAGCTTTTCGGCGAATGCCTATTCCCAAACAAGAAAATCAAGAACTGATTGGCACGAATCAAAAACTTGTCCAATTTTTTTTTTTTTTTTCTTCCTTAACTGAACCAATAAAATCTTACTCTTTGTTTAGTTTAGTGAAAAAAAGAAATAGAGCAGGCGATAGTCATTCGTGGAAAAAGTTGTTTTCCTTCATTTCTTTTCTCTGGTTTTCTTTATGATTTCGATAGTAAATATGTACGAAACTAAGCTAGTTGTAATTAATTTTACTCCTTCAAGTTTCACAAAATAAATATCTGGCACATGCATTAATAACATTCATAAGTCAAACTTACACGTTGAGGGTACTCTGTTTGGAAAATTTATTGATTATTCTATTTATTTTTATTTTTTTTTGGTCAGCTTTTTCATGGCTCTATGCATGATGTTCATAACATACTTGCAACAATTTGGATAATGTTTTTATTAGTTTGGCAACGACTTTAGAATTTAAAGGTTCTACATAGTCGAACGAAGAATGAATACACCTTTTCGTCATAGTAAGAATAATGATGCTAGTGGAGTCACAATAGAGCATAGTAAGTCCTTTTGGCAGGGACTTCAGAATTTAAATTTCCTACATAGTCGAACGAAGACTGAATACACCTTTAGTCATAGTAAGAATAATGATGATAGTGGAGTCACAATAGATCATCGTGCTGTCTTAAAAATTATTATTTTAAGAATTTATGTTTGATTATAAATAAGAAAGGAGAAAATAAAGACGGTGTATGTGGCAAAATTAGAGCGTTAGGACAGTACTATAAAGCTTCGTCATGGTCAGAAGATAAAAGACAAGTTCTATGCAACAACTATACTTCGTGGTACTAAGCATCTTGACGTTAGAGGAGAGAATTACCACCACCAAATTAGGGTGCAAATATAGGTAGTTGTATGGTCTATCAGAAGAGATAAATGAAAGAAGGCTTAAATGTTTGGGGTATGTCTTGATTAGACTTGAAGAAGCTCTCATCAGGGATGCGATTTTTATAGCACTTTAAAGAGGGAGAGTTTGATAAAAATTAACATGACCACAGTAGCAAACAATTTCATTTCATTTACTTTTCAATAGATATATCGCCAGATCAAATGCAGTGACAAAGAATTCATGTAACCGGCTTAATTTATTTGGGACTAAGCATTTTCTTGTTATCTTTTTATTGATTAGGCTCATTGTACTGAACCAAAGCTCCAGTTGGGAAGAGGAATTTGGGTTTTGAAAATGGTTCAATATGAATGTGACTGCTATGGTTTTTATTTCCAATCAGGCCCAGTTTCTGATAATGGTTCACTACTAGTGGACCCTGACCTCATCCTGGTGGATCATTTTTGAATATTGATAAATCTGTAAAAACTGGATGAAAATTATGAAAATTGAAAGGAAGTTGACAATAACATCATCTTCTGTATGGCAGGTTCGAAAATGTTGCCTTTATGAGGACAAAAGAGTCAGCTGATAATCATAATGAAATGCAAAGTAGGACCGGGTTAATTGAAGCTATTGTTCTCGAGGTGAAAGATAGAGAAAGGATTGGAGATGCATATACAAAATCTAATGCAATATGTTGCACACCGAAGCTTGCTCAGGATAAGCTCTGTTCGGTGGGAGAGATCATTCTTCAGTCAAATCGTGACAACTCGGAGTGGCCTAGGCGCATCCAGACTTTTTTTGAAGGAAAAAATCTAGAAACTAAAATGGTCGCCCAATCTATTGAAATAAATAGTACAGGAATGTACTATCTTTACTTTATGTTTTGTGATCCTCAACTTAATGCCACAAGAATCAAAGGACAAACTGTGTGGAGAAACCCGGGAGGCTATTTACCTGGGAAGATGGTTCCTTTGATGACTTTCTATGGAATTGCATCTTTAGCTTATCTTTTGCTTGGCGTATTGTGGTTCTCAAGATTTGTCAAGTTCTGGAAGGATATCATACAGTTGCATTATTATATAACAGCTGTAATTGCTCTTGGCATGTCTGAAATGGCTCTCTGGTATTTTGAATATGCAAATTTTAATGCAACTGGAAGTAGACCAATGGCAATTACACTGTGGGCTGTGAGTGTTACTTCTGTAAAGAAGACATTTTCTCGCTTGCTGCTTCTGGTTGTTTCGATGGGATATGGTGTTGTGAGACCTACCATTGGTAATTTAACACCAAAATTACTTCTGGGCACTGTATACTTCATTGCTACAGAGGCTCTTGAACTTGTTGAACATTTGGGCAACATAAATGACTTTTCTGGGAAAGCAAAGTTATATTTGGTGCTGCCTGTTGCTTTCTTGGATACCTGGTTTATTTTGTGGATATTCTCCTCTTTATCCCATACACTAGAAAAACTTCAGGTAGTTTTCTCATTTTTGAAATTATATATCTGTTGATTGTTAATCAGATGACTCTTTCAATCTCAAAAATATTGTATTTGTTATTACTCAAGATTCTGATTTGGTAAGATGTCATAATAACTATTACTTCCAAGGCCAACATGTCTAAAACTTGTGATTCAATGGCAGGAAGTCCACCTGATATTCTCATAGTAAACTCTTAGCATGCGTTCTTTGAAATTGATTCCGCCTAAATTGCATTAATTTATTGAAAGAAAGAACTTAATTTATCAGTCCATAAATCTTATACAAGTGCCTTCTAAATCTATCTGATTCGTTGGTTGCATTCCCTTAGTGTGCACTAGCTTCTCTGGGTATCTTGTGCAGAGGCTTAGCTATATGTCCAGATGGTTACCCTATTTGTCTATTGGATATGTACAGAAGTTTCAAATTTTTGTCTGTGTTATCACACGAGTGTTTGCTGTATCTTTATTTCTGATCACATGATATGATGATAAGCAAACATAAAATGGGTTTCCTCTTTATCCTTAATGCTAGTATTTTTGGAATTGAATTTGAATAGTCAGTAGAGCTCCAAGCCTTTGTGAATATTTAACATGAAAACAAGTAAGGGACATATTTTACCCAAAGCATACTCATGAAATGTTCATGTCTAACACTCTTTCAGGTAGAATTAGTAGCTCGAACATAATTCATTGAAGTCAATACATTATACAGTCCTCCAGTTGTCTAATAGCGTGTTTAAGTTTCTCAATGTTCATGGGTTCATGGGTATGTAGATGTATACGTGTGTGAATTACATTTATAAAGTGTAGCAATTGGAAAATTCTCACATATGCGCCTTCTTATGGTTTTGTGGATCTTTGCTATACTTTTCCGAGGATAATTGGTGAAATGTTAGTTTCTCCAAAAAAATGAAAAAAATAGAAAACGGAAGGAGGATGAAATATATCAATGGATCTTCTTATTCAAATTTATCCTATCTGGATAATTGTTGCTAGTTTGAACTGATGTAAATAGTTAATTGATCACCAAGTGCTGTGCATACATGTACAAAAATAAAATAGGGACACATTTCAATACAAGCTTTCTATAAACTGGATATATAATGTTTTTTTCCTGATCTTTAAAAAAGATGGTCCATGCATTTTCATTCATCTTACTTATTTGATTGCTAATCTATCGGCAATAGATGGTTTCATTCTGAATTAATTGCAGATGCGGAAAAGCATGGTGAAACTGGATCTTTATCGAAAATTTACAAATTCCCTTGCAATTTTTGTGCTACTCTCTATTGCTTGGGTTGGTTTTGAGGTACTACATCTCATCTTTCCAACTAGTTATTATTGTATTTTCTTACAAATCCGCGATTTCAATGAATGAAAACCAATGGAGGACTACAATTTGATGCAATGGACACTTTATTATTTTATACTGGAATTTTAGTAAATAGACCTGGGGAGGAGCAGGCCATGAGTACCTTAATTTACTTTTATTTCATTCTCTGTCACATTTTTACTGCCAAGTTAGTTTCATAGATATAGATAACTATCAATAATGGTTATATTATACGAGATTTTGTTTTTATTTTATTTTATAGAACTCTTAAAAGTTGTGATTTAATCTTGTGTTTCTGTTGGAGCAGCTTTACTTCAAAGCAAGTGACCCTCTAAGTGAGCTGTGGCAAATTGCCTGGATAATTGAATCTTTTTGGACTGTGCTTGCCTTTTCTCTGTTGGTAGTGATATGTGTCCTTTGGGCTCCTTCACGCAACCCAACAAGGTAGTTGGTTTGATCTAGCTGCTTCATTTCCCTCCTGAACAGTTAGCTTAGAATATGGAATGTCAGATTTACCCTTGCCTTTAATATTTAGGCTTCAGCACCACTTGCCTAATATTCTTATATATGAAAGTTGAAACCAAATGTTTAACCTAATACTACATTCTTTAGAAATTATTCCCAAATCATTATGAAACCTGATAAAATTTGATCCTGAAGTTAGTTCTCTTTGTGAATCATAAATGCATGCATTTCTTGATTCCCTTCCAGATGTTGTGCGGACGGGGAACATCTTTTTAATTCTATTGATTATTCTGCTTCTTTTTTTTGATAAATTTCATTGATCCTCTTAAAGTTTGAGTTGATGTATGGCTTGTAGATATGCATATTGTGGGGAGACTGTCGATGACATCGATGAAGAGGCTATTACACTTACAACGGGAGTAAAAGTTGTTCCTGACATTGGTGCAAAGCTTGAAAGGAAAGAAAAAAGGGGTTCTTCATCAACTGATGCAGTAACTGGGCTAAGAGAAGATCTCGAGGAGGATAAACGAGAATAAATCACACATTTTGGGCAGTGGAAAGTGAATAGACACATAAGAGTTCCTTGTTAGCAATTTCATGTTCGTGGGACATGCTGTGTCTGATGTAAAGTTGATAGATCCAAAGCGAATGTACAATTGCTCAGACAATATTTAACGTGGTGTTTAAAACGAAATGAATATACTGCCTTGAGTCTTAGCCAAAGTTACGTAAAAAAGTTATGAAAATAAAGTTAGCTTATGTAAGTAGAACTTAATTCAGTGGCTCCTATGTTGTCCATTCCTTGTTTTGTTGTTATGAATGAAGTAAAAAGTGAAGTGTCATTCTCGTTGTGGGGTCGTTACGCTGTACTTTAAAAGGTTTCGAGTGCTAAAATTGTCTATGACGAACTGAAATATGACGAACCTTCAGTTCGTCTTTTACTTTTAATAGGTAATGAACTTTTCTATCTAGACAAACCACCTGCTTTGTCTAAAGGTGCCGTCGGGTTCTTCTTTCGAGCAATCGAACTAGTCCCACATCTGATTCGTCAAGAGAGATTCCATCTCATCATTCATTGCCAACTCCCACTTTTCCCTCATCCCAACCCGTAATGCTTCCTCACAACACTCAAGTTCACCATTGCCAGATAGCAATAAATAATCCAAGGAAGGCGAATAGCGAACTACTGGCCTAATAGTTCTTGTAGTCCTCATCACAAGAACTGGGGTTGGCATCTCAGTAGGTGGTGTTAACTGGATATTCGTATCTTGGGGTTTTGACACGTCTCCACTAGAGATTTCCTCGAACTCTACTGTCTCAGGTTCCTTAGTCTTTTCATCAAGTCTATCCTTGCACATGACAAACTCATTGAACACATCCATGATCCTAAATATTTTTCGAATTTCATAATCCCAAAATCGATAACCATAATTACCGATACCATAACCAATAAAGATGCATTTACGAGACTTAGGATAAATCTTATTCCTATTCTCAGGCTCAATGTGAACATAAGAGATGCAACCAAACATTCTTAAGTGCAAGAATTTCACCTCTTCTCCGGTCCACGCCTCCTTTAGGATTCCGCAATTCAAGGAAACTGAAGAACCTCTATTGATCAGGTAAGCAATTGTGCTTACTGCATCTGCCGAAAATTGCTTTGGTAAAACCACGATTAATCCTCATACTTCTAGCACGTTCCAGGATTGTTCTGTTTATGCGTTATGCAATGCTAGTCTGTTGTGATTTTCCTGGAATTGTCAATACTTGTCGAATTCCGTTTTCTTCACGATATTTCTTCATTCGACCATCTACGTACTTTCATTCATTGTTTGACTTGAGACATTCCAACTTTAGACCCGTCTCATTCTCAACTAGGACTTTCCACTTTTTGACGATATCAAATAAATGATTTTTTTTTTGATAAAGTAAACCCATAGCTTCCTAGTAGCATCATCAATAAAAGTAACAAAGTAGCGAGAGCCACCAAGAGATGCTATTTGAGATGGTCCTCACACATCTGTATGCACTAACTACAATTGTTCCGACTTCCGTGTTCTTTGAAATTTTGTGAAACTAACTCTCTTTTGCTTTCCAAAGATGCAATCTTCACAGAAATTCAAGTTTAGAGACTTCAAACCTGGTAGTTTCCTTTTGACATCAGAACATTCATCCCTTTCTCGTTTATATGTCCAAGTCTGAGATGCCATGTGCTTGCCTTGACTTCTGATAATGTGATGGCAATGGAACTATGAGTACCATAAGTAACATATAGAGTACCTTCCTTTTTGCCACGAGCTACCACCATAGCTCTTTTTGATTTCCAGGTGTCGCCAACAAACGTGGTTGCAATACTGGAGTCAATAAGTTGACCCACTGAAATACTATTCTTTTGCAAACATGGCACATGTCGACGTCCTTGATTCTTAGGATTGTTCCATTAGGTTGATTTACCAACTATGTTGCAAATCTCATCATTTCCAAGAAACACCTTGCCGAGGTTGCCTGGTATATAGTTTTGGAGTATTTCCTTATGAGAAATAGCATGAAATAACAACAATGTAAAAACCTGAAACAAATAACAACAATGTATCAGAATTTTAAAAACCTGAAACATTAAAAAAGTTTTTGTCTCCTTGGCTGTTTTCTTGTTTCTTTGGTGCTCTACAATCTTGCTTTGTGTGACCATATTTCCCACGGTTCTAGCACTTGCCTTTGAACTTTGGTCGAGATAGTAAATGGCCATTACTTGACCGACTTGTGTTTTGTCTATGGTTGCCACCTCTAATTATCTTTCTACCTCTTTTATCAGTTGCCAACGTCGAACCCAAGATTTCTCCACCATCTTTTCTGTGAGTATCTTCGCCAAGAACTAAGTCTAAAACATGAGCTAGTTTCAACTTTGGCTAACCCGTGGAATTGCTTGATGCCACAACCAGGGATTCATCTCTTTGGAAGACTTGATAAAAGTGTCAATGCTTTGAACTCATCGTCAAATGAGATATCAACCAATTCCAACTGACTTTTAAGTACATTAAAATCATTGATATGATCTATTACGAACTCCTCCCTCGGACATCTTCAAGTTGAACATCTTCTTGATAAGATGGACTTTATTTGTTACAGAGGGCTTTTAAGACATTCGTGATAAAGCCGCCATCAAACTTTTGGTTGTCTTTTTATTTATGATATTAAAAGCAACATATGCATCAATAGTTAGCCTTATCGTAGCCAAGGCTTTACGGTCGAGTAACTCCCACTATTAATTTTTCATATCCAACACCTTCTTTGATGCTTCTTTAAGAGAAAGATAAAGATCCTTCTAGTATAGATAATCTTATATCTGCATCTTCCACAATCCGAAGTTCGATCCATTGAATTTCTCGATCTTAACTTTTTTGTCTTCTGACATCATTGATTTGTTGCAACTCAGCTACTATTGAACGCAACTACAATTGATAGGTTCACAAGCTTCACCAATTTTGCTATAACTTGGTACTCTGATACCAATTGTTGGGGATGATTGTCCAGGATAATATAAAATGCTAAAACTTGGACAAAGATTTTACTTGAGAAATAATGCGGCTTTACTATAAAATAGGAACAGAGGATTACAAGATGAGTTTCAAATTTGAGTTACAAAGTATCTCGAACTCTATATTTCTCTCAATAACAAATCATACCTTTCTCAAATCCTTACTTGGTGCTCAGTTGTTTTTAGCACTCACATTCAACATACATATATGCTGAACATATCCTAAGGCCTATTTATAGTTTTTTGTAAGGAGTTTATCATTTGACAAATACAACTTGAATTTCTCCTTTAGAAGTTGAAAAATCAAACATAAACTTGATTAACCAATAAACTTTCTTTCCTTGCTTGACATGGTAGATTTAGTTGTTTGCATTTTCTTTTTAGTAGTAAAAAAACAAATTGATAATTACAAATTATCCTTGAAGGAAGTAAAATTCAAATTTACTTCCACCTCTATCATTTTCCAACCTTATCTCTAAGAAGTAAAATCAAAATTTGTCTCCACCTCTAAGAAGTAGAGTTGAGTTGCAACTATGATCAAGAAAAAGTGTAAAAAAGAATGTGGTTTTTATCAAGTGTGTAACACCCTGCACAGGAATGTACTGTACCTGTAGTAAACAAGGTGTAGACGAGAAGGAAGGTACAAATGCTTTGACAAAATGTCACATGGTAAACTTCAAAACCAAGTGAATATACTGCCTTAATTAAGGCCATTTAAAAATAAGCAAGATTATGCAAATAAAATTTATTCCATGGCTCCTATGTTGTCCGCAAGACCACACATAGTTTTGTTGTTATGATTGCGAAGTAAAAGGGCAGGGGTCATGCTAATTGTTGGGTCATTACATTGTTGTTTAAAAGGCATCGTCTGCGGAAATTGTCCATCTCATGATAAAACATATTTTACGGTACTTTTGATGGAATATACAAGACAAAGAGGAGGGAAAGTGTTCAAAAATTATATATTAAAGATGGTAGAACACGGCTGATACATATAGACATACATTTGGTAAAACTCAAAATGGTTTCCAACAACTATTCTACCTAACTCCACTCTTCCATACGTGGCTAGACAATGGACAGTTGCAACACCTAACTTGCTTGAATTATAATACATAACTTAAGCTAATATAAGTTACAAAATATATGTGAAACAAATGATAACAAAAACATTTTGGTTGACAACAAAAGTGTCACATATCACACGGTTCATCACTCCTCCTCGACATTTTTGTTGGAAACACCAAGACATCCTCTTAGTGTTTCAAACATCTCCTTAAGCAATGCTTTAGTGAAGATATCAGCAACTTGCTCTTCTGAACTGCAATGCTTCAATTCCACTTCTTTCCTTTCTTGTGCTTTACTTATGAAATGATACTTGAAGTTTATATGTTTTGTCTTCCATGGAGCACTGGATTTTTCACAATTGTTACAGTAAATTGATTGTCACAAAGAATAGTAGTTGCTTCAGTTTGTTGGTGCCTTAGATCTTTCAGAATTTTCCTTAACCATATTGATTGATTGGTTGCCTCTATTGCTGCTATATACTCTGCTTCAACAGTGGATTGTGCTACCCTTTTTTGTTTAATTTAATTCCAGCAAACAAGGCTTGAACCAGCATAGAAAGCATGGCCTGAAGTACTCTTCATGTCATCAGTAGAACCGGCCTAATCACTATCAGTAAAACAAAACCAGAGTTTTTAACTTCCCAAAACTTATTCCAAAGTCCTATGTTCCTCTAATGTACCTCAGTACCCTTCTTTGCAGCTTGGAAGTGAATCTCACTTGGCTCTTACCTGAATCTAGACAGCAGGTTAACAACAAGCATAATATCTGGTCTTGTGGCTGTTAAGTAGAGAAAACATCCAACCAACTCATATAGATCTTTTCATTTGTTTTCTTTGCACCATCATCTTTCATCAACTTTGAATTCTGAACTAAAGGAGTGTTATCTGATTTGGAATTCTCCATATTGAACTTCTTTAACACTTCTTTAGCATACCTCTTTTGGCAAACAAAAACACCATCATTTGTTTGATCTATTTCCATTCCAAGAAAGTATTTCATTTCTCCCAAGTATGTCATCTCAAAATCCTTCTTCAATTCATCATTTACCTCTTCAATTAAAGCAGTATTGCTTCATGTGATAAGAAGGTCATCTACATACAGTGAAATGATAAGCAAATCCTCATCCATTGGTTTGATATAGAGAGTTTGTTCATTAACACTCTTACTGAAACTAAGGCTGCATAAATGATTGTTTATTATGCTATACCAACTCCTTCGCACCTGCTTCGAGCCATTTAAGGCTTTCCTTAATAGATACACCTTATCTTCTTCTCCTTCTTTGATGAAGCCTTCAAGTTGTTTAATGAAAATCTCTTCATTTAGATGCCCATTCAGGAAGACTAATTTAACATCCAGCTAGTTTATCTTCCATTCTGATTGAGTAGCCATTGCAAATAACAACCTTATTATTTCAAGTCTGGCAACAGGAGCAAATGTGTCAGTAAAATCAATTCCATATTATTGGGCATAGCCTTTTACAACTAGCCCAGCTTTAAACTTATTGATTGAACCATCAGCATTCAGTTTTGTCCTAAAAACCCATTTAACACCAATAACAATTTTGTTTCTTAATCTGTCAACAAGTATCCAAGTGCTTCTTTTCAATTTCCTTAAACTCCTCTTTCATTGCTTCTATCCAATCTTGGGAATGAGTTGCTTCATTGAGGTTGTAGGCTCTAGAATTGCTGCATTATAGGTGGCATAAATGTCCTGAAGTGATTTGGTTCTTATCATTTCATTTTCTGAATCTGATTTACCCTCAGGTTTAGCTTCATCCTCAACTTCTGCATCATCATTATCAGCATCTTCAGTTTGTGAAATCAGTCTTGGAGTCTCATGTTTATTCATAGAATTTGACTCCGAGTTCCATGAAGAACTTTCATCAACTTTAACATCTCTGCTGGAAACAACCTTGTTGGTTTGAGGATTATAAACTTTATAACCCTTAGCATTTTCACAATAACCAACTAAAACTCATGCTTCGACTTTCTGACTTGTCTCTCTTCACATCAGGTATATGCATATAACACACACTTCCAAACACTTTCAGATGTGAAACTTTTGGCTCAACTCCATTCCAAGCCTCATAGGGAGTTAACTTGTCCAAGCTTTAGTAGGTAGCCTATTGAGTAGGTAAATTGAAGTGCTCACCGCCTCAGCCAAAAAACCTTTGGCACATTCTTTTCCAACATTAAACACCTTGCCATTTCCATTGTTGTCCCATTCTTTCTTTCACAGACCCCATTTTGCTAAGGTGAGTAAGGGATTGTTAGCTGATGTTTAATCCCTACTTCTTCACAAAATTTGTCAAACTGATTACTGGTATATTCAGTCCCATTATCAGTCCTTATGGCCTTTATCTTACAATCACTTTCATTCTCCACAAGATTCTTAAACTTCAGAAATACTACAGGTACCTCAGACTTCATCTTAAGGAAATAAACCCAGCACATTCTAGTTAAATCATCAATAAAGAGAACAAAGTATTTGCCACCAATCATAGTTGAAGTCCTCTTAGGCCCACAGACATCAGAATGAACCAATTGAAGTCTATTTTGAGCTTTCCTTGTCTGTTTATTTTTTTGTAAAAGGAAGACTGGTTTGTTTTCCCTTATGGAAGATGTCACAAACACAAGCAACATCACATACTCTTGGCATATTCTTAACTAACTCTAGTTCATTTGAACGTTTGAGAAAAGTATATGCCCAAAATGTTTATGCCATAGTTCGGATTCAACCAAAGTGCTAGTGAAGGCATGTGAATTCATGTTTTTCCATTTCAATGGGAAACTTCTATGCCTCCTCTCCACTATCATTTGCTTCAGGTTATTTTGATCCAAAGTTTTACAACTACCATCCTTAAATATTAAGGTATAGTTCTTCTTAATTAATTAGCCAACACTTATTAGATTTTGGTCAATATTTGGGACATGCAAAACATCAGAAATGAGCTTAGTACATGTTGGTGTCTTAACTGAAACATTGCCAATGCCTTTCAACTCTACATACTACCCATTTCCTACTTTCACTTTTGATCTGTAGCCATCATTCATCTCCACAAAAATATTTGAATTTGAAGTCATATGGTGGGTGCAACCACTGTCAAGTAGCCAAGTCTGAACTTTGCTACAGATTATATAATTTAAGGCTAAAAACAGATGTTCTTCAGCCTGATCTTCTGCTACTTTTGCTTGCTGAAGCTCCTTCTTCTCCTTTTAATTTTTGTACACCTTCTCCACATGTCCAAACTGCTTGCAAGACCCGTATGGACTCCAGGCTTGAACCAACACTGGCATTTTCTTTTGCAATGTGGACATGGATGATACTTAGCATTATTTCCTGAACTTTTAACTTCAGCTTCATTCTTCTCGTTTTGTGGCTTCTTTCCACCAAAACTTGTTTGAGTTCTCTACTTTCCTTTAGCAAATAGAGCACCCTTAGTCTGCTTTTCTTGCCTGAACAATCTCCTTTATTCAGTGGCTTGAAGGGCATTTACTAATTCATCCAGAGATATGCTGGCCAAGTCCCTTGAATCTTCAAGTGAAGAAATCTTAGATTCAAACATCTCTGGCAAACTGATTAGCACCTCCTCCACTACTTTCTTGTCTGGAAAAATCATCTCCAAGCAATCTGATATAGTTTACCACTTTCATTAACCTGTCAGCAAACTCCTTAACCGTCTCTGAATCCTTCATCTTCAATGTTTCGAACTCCCTCCTAAAGTTTAGAACATGTACTTGTTTGGTCCTTTCATTGCCTCTGATTCCCCCTTGAACCTGTCCCAAGCTTCTTTTACAGTTTCATAGGTGATTATCCTTGTGAATATAGCATCTGAGATAGCTGATTGCTGATTGTATACAAGAAAGGGCCTTAAACCTCTTGGCTATCTCCTCACTATGCTTCTTCAGTTGAGCTATGGTGGGATTAGCTCTCAAGGGTGGTAGTTCTACTCCAGTTTCAGTGATTTCCCACAATTGTAGGCTTTCAAATATGCCTTCATTTTAGTAGACCAGAAGTTAAAATTTTCTCCCGTAAATGCTGAAGGTAAAGGGGAAAAAAACCCACTTGAAGCCATCACTTTCACTCACACTGGCTACTATGAAGATTACTTACTGGTTTTCTCTCAGGACTGCTGGTTTTCAAAGAAAATAAAAGAAAAACCAAGGATCTGAACTTACCGAATTTGTACAAACTTATCGATTTTCAATGCTTATCGTATTTGGAGGTTCTTTACCGATTTTGCTTACTACTTATCGGGTTTTGTAAAGACTTACTTGATTTGGATAGAAGCTTACATGTTTCTTCAATTTCTTTCAGCTTTTTCTCAGCCCTTCAAAGATCCAATAAAACTCTGATACCATTGATGGATATACAAGACAAAGATGAGAGAAAGTGTTCAAAAATTATATATTAAAGATGGTAGAACACGGCTGATACATATAGCCATACATTTAGTACAATTCAAAATGATTTCCATCATCTATTCTACCTAACTCCACTCTTCCATACTCGGCTGCACAATGGACAGTTGCAACACCTAACTTGCTTGAATTATAATACATAACTTAAGATAATATAAGTTACGAAATATATGTGAAACAAATGATAACAAAAACATTTTGGCTGATAACAAAAGTATCACATATCACACGGTTCATCAAACTTCCATCTCACCTTCTATGCCTATGTTGAGGGCTGTGAACCTCTCTCGTCTAGCCATTACTTCAGGTGACCATGCAAATTTATTTTATAATAGTTTTATTTTGTTGAACTTTTACAATATAAATTGACTTAGAGGTCAAAATGAATTGGTCTGACTTGTATATTGTAGAATTATAACTTGTTGCAGCTTTATACAATTGATTGGAGATTTTGCCAACATATTTTGATGTAAAAAATCTGTATTATGGGGACACAATCTCAACATTTCTTCTCCATTAAGAGAACAGATACCTCCCAATAAATGTAGGAAATTTAGACTTGAGACTCACTTAACAGTAGCTTGAAAGAAAACTTGCTAGAGATAGCTATGTCAATGAGTAGAGCCAAGCTCAAAAAAAAGCTTGGGCTCGGCTCGAGCTTTTTTGGGCTCGAGCAGAGTCGAGCAAAGCCCAACCAAAAGAAGGCTTGGCTAGAGCCTTAGTGGGCCGAGTCGGCTCGATTTTTTTTTTTTTTTGTATAAAATCTACATTTTTACTTAAACATTTAAAAATTTGTACAGTTTATGTGTTATAAATTAAATAAATTATAAAAGTTAAAACCCTCATCCTTTATTCGGGTTTAGGGCCGGCTATAATTATCGTAGGCGGAGTTAAAATTGTACGCGAATAAAATATTTCGTGTACAATTTTTCTTGAAACAAAAAAATTTAGAATTACGTATTTTTTGAAATTAATCAATTTTAAAAAAATACAATATCTTATGCTTGAATCTGCTGCAACTTTTCGGCCATTATACTGTCAACTTGGTCTTGAAGACGTAATTCCGCAAATTCCCATTCCTTCAAACATATTAAAGCCTCCAATAAATTTTCTTTTAGTCTTGATCGTTCATCA
>CAIGRO010176989.1:0-12098 GCA_903798355.1 Fraxinus baroniana
TAATAATAAAATTAGCTACTCATAATCAAAACAATGAAAGAAATAACAATATTTGAATACATCACCGGATTCAATGGATAAAAAGATGGAAAAGAAGTAGTTCTTGCACCAAGATCTCATTCCGCTTCCAATTCTTGATTTTGATTTTATTCATTGATGTAGTTCTTCTCATAAATTCCAAGTTTTTCTTGTGTTTTTCTCTCTAGTTTGCAAGGTGTGGAACAAAACCCCTTTTCAATGTGTCCTTAGGTCTATCTCCCCTTCTCTACACGTTATTGGCCAATTTGGAGTCTTTTTTTAGAGTTTTCACAGCCTAAACAATAAAAATCTAAAATCTGTGGCTGCGGGCAGCTCCTAGGTGCTGCATCTCTATTAAAAATCTATTTTCTGTGTTTGCGACGTCTGGGCATTGAGTTTCTGTCCACTTTGCATCTATTTCAGTATTGTTATCATAACGTTTTCTTCCAATGTCCGATTGAGATGATTCAAAATGTGTTGGAAAGATAACTCGAATGGATACAACTTTGATAGAATAGATCTTCTTCAATTCGAACGTTTACTTGGCCAAAAATGGGTCTCAAGCTACTCATAATCAAAACATTGAAATAAACAACAAAAATCGAATACTTCACTGAATTTAAATGATACAAAAGTTGAAAATGAATTAGCTCTTGCAACAAGGTCTTCTTCCGCTTCCAACCCATTGATTTAATGTTGAATCTTTGCGTGAATTTGTCTTCAATCTTGTGTTTTTCTCTCAATCTCTTCAAAGTGTGGAACCCTATTTCGTCCCTTTTCTAGTTTATTTATAGTTCCTCACATTCATAGCAAAGTTGGAGACTTATTCATGAGCTTTTCGTAGCCCAAAAAAAAAAAACAAAACAAAACCTGGATTTTACGACATAGCGCCTAGGTGCTAGAAGACAACGCCTGGGCGCTGCAGTTCTGTTGTTTATCTGCTGTGTTGGGACCGGGCAGGGCCTGGGCACTGCATCTTTGTTAAAATTCTCCCCTTTAGTTCCGACGCTTGAGCGCCAATTTTCTGCTCCCTTTTTCCTTTACAATGCTTCCATATCCCTTTGTCACCCTTTTATCATTCCTTCAACCAAAACATTAGCAAACTCATTAAATTCGTTCTATAATCAACAAATAAAACAACCAAATGAAGCTAGAATGGTACAAAACTCGTGTGTAAAACACATTCATCATTGATCATTTCAGAGCAACCAAAACAATTGCAAACATCTCACAATTTGGTTTCTATTAGCCTACACCATTTTGGGATGCTCATGTATTTGTTCAAAAATGTGATAGCTCAAGGAGAAATAAAATCCCTCTAAATAGTATTTTGGAAGTGTAATTATTCGATATTTAGGGGATTGACTTCATGAAAATGTTCCCATTTTCATTTGGTAATGAGTTCATATTGGTAGCAGTAGACTATGTTTCCAAATGAGTGAGGTTCAATCTCTAAAAAAAATCTTGCAATCGTATTGCATTACATTTCAATCCCTTATCATACGCGGATTAGTGGGCAAGTGGAAATCTCCAACCATGAGTTAAAGAAAATTATTAAGCCCACAATGAATTCATCTCATATAGATTAGTTAAAGAAGACTCTTCAACTAAATTGAATGGATGAATTTTGGTTGGGAACTTATGAAAATGCAAAGTTGTACAAGGAGAAAATGAAGAAGTAGCATCAGCACATCAAGACGAGGAACTTGTACGTGGTCAACAAGTGTTGCTATACAATTCTTGTCTCATATTATTTTCTATAAAATTGAAGTCAAGGTGGCCGGATCCTTACACAGTTGTTGATGTATTTCCATATGACATGATTGAATTGATAACTAAAGATGGCTTGAGAAAGTTCAAACTGAACATACACGACTTGAAAGCATATTAGGGAGGAGATTTCTCCAACAAGAAGTCAATTGTCCAACCCACCAACCTAGAATAGCCAAAGAAATAAAGTTGAGCTACCGACTAGTGCTTATTGAGAGGAAACACAATTTTCTTTCAATTTATTTATTGTGGTTTCTAAGAATTAGACTTAGGTAGTTAATATAGCCTTTTATGTGTTTGCTTGTATTAGGTCATCCTCATCCACCAACACGAGGCATTCAAGGTATTGTGCATACTGTGGAGTAATACATTAATCACTGCATATTCATAGGAGGCTCGAATGTGTACTTGTGTCAATTAACGAAAATTGTGATTTTGAAGGACAATCAAGAATTTTGTGTTAAAATATGCTAAAACGTGACTTTTGGGAATTAGGTAATTATCTGATGAATTGTGTGTTAGAGGTTATCCAATGACCTTAAAAACTCATTTTGCACAAAATTCGAGGTTTTGGGGTCGAACGAGTACTCGGGGTCGAAATCTCAAAAAAACTGCAAAAAAATTCCTTGCTAGTAGCTAATGCGATCGGTCCATGCAATAGTAACCGAATTAGCCTGCCTATACGAAAAAAAGGTTTTAAACCCCTTTTCAAATATTCGTTCTCATTACCCCCATATTCAAATTATACGTTTTCCCCTTTTAATTATCTCAAATCCCCGTTCTTCAACATAAAATACCATCAAGCGTTGTCAATCACAAGATCATAACTTTATCTATGAAGGAAGACAACAATTTCATCCTCCAATTTATGAATATTCCCAAATCAAAACAAGGTAACTTTAAAACTTTTAATTCTTTTATGTGCTTCACTTGAAAGTGTTATAGCTTATTTTGATTGAATAGAAATAGAGGGAGTTTGGGGAAAAATGATATGTTTTGGGCATAATTCAAAAAATGGGGACTAAATTGATACAAATTAGAATATCAAATGCTTGAATTGCAACTAAAATGGACATAAATTGGATAGAAAGCTGGAATCAAGGACCAACTTGCACATGAGATAAAGTTTTGCCCTACGATTGCATAGCAATTTCACTTGCAATTGCAAGGATTTAATGTTGATATGCAATGAACAATATTGGGCTAAATAAGTTCGCAACCAAATGTACCGTGTGATCGCATGGTACATTTTTGGGAAGAACAATTTGTTTCCTTTTCAGTTTTGTCCATCTTTTGAAATGCAATTTCACCAATTATTTAATCCAATTTGGGATAGAAAATCTGACATTCTTCATTCAAGAACGTGAAGAAGAATGCTAAGAAGAGACTGAAGCATAAATCATCAAAAGTTTGAAGAATCAAAACTTGGAATAGAAGTTTAAAAGTAATACTCTTATCAAGCCACACACACACAAAATGGGGACCAAAATGCAAAATAAGGAAATGTGCCTTGGTCGCGCACATAGACAACATATCGCGCGTAAACGTGCCATGTAATTCCCAACCCGAGGCCAGTGTAGGTGAAGTATGTGTGCAAGCCAGTGACAACTCCACCTACGCAAAGTTATAATTTTACGACGGGCCAGTATTCCTTCTACTATTCATATTCTTTTGGAACCCAATTTTGAGGTGTTTTTGACCTAAATCCAGGTCATATAAATACAGAAGTTGGGCTAACATTCAACGTAGCTCTCTCTAACCTTTTAATACACATTCATATCATAAAATTCATCAAGAACAAGATGTATATTCACATCTTTTGGGAGAGGAGATAAACCAACATGGAATTCAAGATTATTTATACAAGGATTTAAAGATTCAAGACGCGGATTCAAGATCAAGATCAAGATATTGATTTTCCATCAAGGTTCTTATATTGTTCTATGATCAGAGTGATGTCCTTTAATAATTCTTTGTATAATTCATATATAATTATGCTAGGCTAAATGTTTTTTTGTATTGGATGAAGATAAATAATTCTACGTATTTATTTTAATTCAAGACAAATAGTTTAACTAATTCTTGCATTTCTTAATTAATTTTGCGTGCTTGTTGTATTATTTAAATGACTGCGCACCATTTATATAAATTGCTTGTTGTAGCACTAAAAGGCTCATGATTAAGTAGAACACTACATGACTAATACACGGGCAATAGATATTAGAAATAATTTATATTGCATGTGTAATCACTTTGATAATCATGTATTGAATGTATTATCACCTAGGTAATTATGTAATTGAATGCGTTCTATTTATGTAAATTTGGACTAGATATAAGATCGGGTCATGTCTAAAATAAAGTTAACTTATCTTGGAAAAGAAAGTACAATAAATTTATCAATTATCGTGAGTACATGAATAAAATTGGATTACATAGTTAAGAATTAAAATAGACAGCAATAGGTGGATTCAGAAATCTAATACAATCATTCCATATAAGTTTACAAACCAATGTTTTATATACATTTTAAAATAATTCTTAGAATAATTACAAGTTATAACTTATCAAATTCGATGGAAAACTTGTATATTTGAATTAGAACTTTTTCCTCATGGAACGATACTCTAACTCATATAATTATTATTTGTCAATGATCTCGTACGTTTGGCGAATTTATTCGAACAAAAAGCAAGGGAAAATCCAAATAAGTTGGAAAAAAAAAAGATCAATATATAGGTGAAGCTGGATTCCTAACACATGTTCACGAAAATATTTGTTCGTTTTAAAACACCACAAGTGTACGGTTCGTAACAAATAATAAAATGGAATCGAGAATTTCGGATATCGTTCCCACATGGATTGATTTAGTTCAATTTCTTGTTACCTTAACCTTAACCGAATCAAGAAAATATTACGTTTATGTTGTAATGAAAATTAAGACTAAACTAATTACCAAAACGATTGCAAGCAAACTACGTGAAGTAAAATGCAGACTAAAGCTTTAAAACGAGTTGTTAAATTCAATGAATGAAAAGTGTACTAAAATCACGAATCCCTATGTAATGACCTCTTTTAATCTCAATTACACAAATTGACAACACGGTAAAAGTTTGAAGAATCAATGTTCTTATTCTGTCCAACAATCTCTCTCGAATAATGTTGAGCATACACTCATATACGACCCGTCTATATCCATATGACGAATGCAAATATACAAGAATGCATGAATTTTTGTGAACACTTAAAGATTCATGTAAGGCATAGAGGTATATCCCTATCCCCTATCGGACCCTACGATGATTTATACATTATCGAACCTATTTCCCTTCTCTCGAATGCATGAAATATGTCACCAAATTCAAACAACCATTTGCGCATATAATTGTGGAGAAAAATAAATGCATATAAATCATTCAACTTCAAATCATGTGTTTAATGTCAAAATTGTAAAACTAGGAGTTAAAAGATTACATCACATGGTTCATCATTCTCCTAGTACATAAACATCTAGCCTAGCATAGAGAAAATAATAAACCACAAAAATAATTGAAGAAAAGATATCACCCGATCAAAAGTACGCTTGAAAATCCAAGAATCTTGTGTTTCGCCTTGTAATCCTTGCCTCAAAATCTCCTTCAATATGTATTATGTGATATGAAGTCTCCCTCTTCGTTCTTGACGGTTTTTAGCTTTTATATTCATCCCAAGATTCATTTCCTAAAGTGGTTGAGTGGAAAAAGGAAATCGGAATTTTCACGCCATATTGACCTGGGCGGGTGCCCAGTATAAAATGTTACGGCCCCCAGACTAAAAAAATTGCTTTCGATAGTTCGATTAAGGATTGGGTGGCCGCTTAACAAATATAACTAAGCAGCTGCTCAGTTATAAAACTTTTACTAATTATCTTTTCAATCATTTTCTTCATTTTTTCTTCCATCTTAGTCCTTCACATCAAATTACTTTAATTGTAGTGATTCAACTTTTACTCAAATGCATATTAGTCCCCAAAATTCCATCACTTGGCCAATTTATCCTTCTTTCTTTTTCAATTGCTTAGAAACGGGTCAAAAACTGAAATAAGATAAATTTAACATAAGTTAAGTAGAATGCAATAATAAAACGACACAAAAACCTAGTAATATATCCTCGAATAAGTACACAAAAATGCTTTTATCAAACACCCCCCCGAACTAAAACATTTGTTCGTCCTCGAACAAAACAAAACATACAAACTTAGAAAATCAACCAAATCATTAATCTAAACAAATCTATGATAACAAATTCAATATTAAATGACTTACCATATGCCTCAAGTTCGAATTTAAATAACACTCTAGAAAGATCCAAACAACATCAAAAATAAATTTTTACTTATCCAATGCTCGACTTAGTATGTGTGTGGTTAGCCAATATTGAACTCACACCCATACTAGAACACAACCAATTAAGTGTTGCCGATTTAATCATAATCCCAATCCTTGTGTGGTCGGTTTTTCCTCACACCGCTCGTGCAAAATCACTCATTATGCTCTTCTCTCCAATCTCAATGTATTTTCATACATGTGGGTTCCTAATAATCATTATAATGCATTTTTTCACACAAAGTGATCAGAACTAGATACTTGCATCTCTAGAATTAAAATGGTAAGTATTTCTCAAAGTCACCCCATTAGTTTCTAGAGTTCAAATCTCGAAGTCTTTATTGGGCACCTCTCACTTTTAATAATCTAAATCCATTTTTTTCTTTTTTTCGCTATAAATATTTTTTTATTGTGTTTTTTTTTTAAACATCTTATGTGTAAGACTAAGTTTTAGGCCAATGACTTCCAAGTTAGATGATCATAGGGCACCAGGTTTCAAATACCTTAGAAGGCTTAATAACTCGAGTCATAAAGGTCACGAAGAGAAGTATAAGATGTATCACACTTTTTTTACGAGATTCGAATTTTTAAAGTAGTTAGTGCCCATTCTAGACTCCTTAATACAAACTCCTTCAACCAAAGACGAGATCCAAGAACTCCAAACCATCAAACTTCTATGAACACAATCACTAACATTCCCACCCCAAACTGTTTTTTTAGCAGTTTGGTTTCTATATTAAGGATTTAGGAGTTCACTCAAGCACAAGTCAACAATATCAACAATTAAATCCACATAATCAAGTCATGTCCCAATATAAGTGATAAGTCAATGATTATGTGCTCAAGTAAACGAGTCTAACATGGATAAGCATCACGTAAAAGCATATGATACAACGTTGTCCAATTTTAGTTAAAGTTATACTCAATTCAAACAAATATCATCATAGGCGGCAAGTCATTCAACCCTCTACTAGACACTAATTAATTTTTTTTTTAAACAAATCAGATAAGCACTTACAAAAGTAAGCAACAAAGATCTTAATTCGACCCCCACCCCCAAACTAAAAGCTTACATTGTCCCCAATGGAAAAGACAAGCATACACAAAATAAAGGAGTAAATGATCAGAAACTCCCCGAGGGTAGATGCGGATGCGTGGAGAAACTAGGCTGGTCCGACTGGCCTCATGAACTAGTAGTCTTGAAGAACTCGACATCCTTTACTAGTTGGCTAACGTTTCGATCAATGGCCTCCAGTCGACTCCCAAAACGTAGCATCTGCTCGTATACCTAGGGGTGGACAAAAGTCCCGAATCGAGCTGTTCTTCATAAGTTAAATACCTGAACGGGTATCCGAATCGAGAACCGATGGGTTTGGGTCAGGTCTAGACCAAGAATCGAAGAACCGAAACTAAATAATTTTTTTATTTTTTTATTGTATTAATTAAATTATTTTATTTTTTCTAAATAAATTAACAAATTAATTGAATAAATCAGATCATTTCATAATTTTATTTTAAAGCTCATTAGCCCATTTTTGGTATTTGTATACATTTAATTAATGTTATTCGATAGTTAGTTATTTATATATTTTTGAATTGAGCTACGTTAATTTGTAAAAGTTACGAATGAAATGTCATTATTTATATTTATGTAGTGTTGCTGTAAATGTTAAAAAATTTAATTATGGTACCGAACCGAACCTGAACGGTTCCATAATTATATTTGGACCCGACGATTCCATTTATTAAATACCCAAAAATTTTGGAACCGAACTGAATCAAATCGATCCACGCTCAGCCCTACGTGTACCTGATCATATGCATAAGTGATGGTTCTTTGATTGCTCTCATCATTTTGTTGAAACCCTCATACTTGCATGCTCACTTTCTACAGTTCTTTGTCAATATTGATTTGCCTCCGCTGCATCGCCTCCAAAATATTTGTTATGTTGCCAACAGACCAACCTAAGTTCACTTGGGTTACCTGCATATGAGCCATCTGTCTACTCAGGAGGGTCGTGTCGGCATCTAAAGCATTCTGTGGTGGGGGATGAACTTGCTCGGGATGATATACTTTGTCTGCCCCTCTAAGTTGAGCTTCAAAATTTTCTATTGTCCTTCTACTGATTAAGGTATCTTAGGGAGCAATTTCATCATGGACAAAAGTGGAACCCCGGCAGCTAAACAAATCCCACTGATAAGGCAAGGAAACATAATACTGCGTTGTGGATCAATCGATGATGCCAGCTCTCGTATGAAAGTGAAAAGGTGGGATCCTAAATCTATTTTGTGCCCTTGTCCCAGATGATAAAGTAGGTGAGCCCTTTCTCCATTAAACCGACTCCGCTGGGTGGTGGGATGGATATTGGTGGAGACAAAGATGTGAAGGAGTCTCAACCTGATTATGCATGAACCGGTCATTACGAAGTGGCCATGCATCATCTCTACCATATAGAAATAGAGCAACGAATGCCATATCGGGCTCAATAGGTAGTGGCTTGATATCAGTGCGGTTTAGCTCGTAGATCTGTCAATCACTGTTGGGTTGAATCGAATCCACTTGCCTCTTACCCATGTTTGGTTCCTATGTGATGACTCGGGGATATCAATTTCAATATTGAAGTTTGCGAAAAATTTCCTCACTAAGGTGGGATACACTGCATAAGGAGTCTCAATAACTCTATCCCAACCACAGTGGTGAACAATTCTGTTTAATAGGCTTCTCGAAAAATCATCGATCACGACTCGCCTCTCTTGGTAGATTTTCTTATCCTTCCACTTCCCTTCAAAATTTTCATGATTCTCAACGTTGAAGAACCTTGGTATATTCCCATCGTCAAGATTTGTGCTTGCCCTCTGGATGTCTCGCCAACCTTAGACTTTCCTTTCTCTTGAACTGTAGCTTTTGTTTTTGGTGGCATATATACCTATATAGGAAAATAAAAAATGTAAGTAAAAGAGGTAATAAACATAAAAGTAGAATAAAGTGGGGAAGACCCCCAAATTATAAACTCTATATTAATCTTATTGTGCCAAAATGTAAAAACACATGTCATGCTCGAGAAAATATCGTGATGTATGGTAAGTATCCAATGAATGAAGATAATGCAACTCACATGCCCCTAAACAAACATCAAAGATGCAAATTCATGTTTTTACCTAAAATTGATGAAGGTTTTTCACCACTGAAAAACGTCAAGAAAAAAAAATTAAAAAATCAACTTTTCCCGAATGATCTCCGAGCAGAAGAAAGTGTAAATATTGGTCTAACGCCTAGGCAATGTCAAGCCAAAGTGTGCCAATTGGAGTCTATGTGTTTTTGAAGTTTTCTAATGCAATTTCATAGAGCCACAACACTAAAACAATATCAACTGTGGTGCGGAAGCGTTATGAAATTCTTGTAATAAGAATTATATTGGAATAATCTTGCTTTGTATTGATATATGATTGATTGTCTTGAAAAGTGATGAAGTATATAAGGAGTTAGAGTTTATGATGAGTTGGGATCGCAAAGGGAAAAAATGATTTCATGTTAACTTTGGGTTTGTCCGTTTTTTACGAATTTCTAGTCTAATTCGATTGGAAATGGTCCAATGATCACAACTCATCGCCTTCGGCCATGACATACGTCGGATTTTTGCCGTTTATGGTAATTTTTATTTTGGTAATATCTCATTCAATAAAACTCAGATTTGTATTCCGTTTGTTGGAAGATGATCCTGAATCTTAGGAGTTTCCATTTAAATTGTTATCTCGAATTTTTTCATTTACGGAAAAAAATATTTNAATATCTCATTCAATAAAACTCAGATTTGTATTCCGTTTGTTGGAAGATGATCCTGAATCTTAGGAGTTTCCATTTAAATTGTTATCTCGAATTTTTTCATTTACGGAAAAAAATATTTTTTTTTATTATTTATTTTTTGAATTTTGCTAGGGTTTTACTATTTAAGGCATTGTAAGCCCTTTGAGGCAGCAGATTATTGAATTGAATAAAAAATTTCATGAGTTTTCTCTCATCTTTGTGAGGTTGTTCTTCTTTCCTATAATCTTCTGTTACGTCATGGAAAAGTGTACAATACCCCTATATTTATAGGCAAAGTTATTCCCTAATCCTATTAATAAAAGGAACTAAAATAAGGAAACTAAATTATAAAAGGAAAACTAATCATAATCTAAACAAGATTTAAGAATAGACATATTACAACTAGAAAAGGAAATTTAAAAAGATAATTTAAAAAAAACAAACTCCTAAATAAAGTGAAACTATTGATTGTAGTTGTGATGTACTACATCAATCTCTCTCACTTGAAAAAACTCGTCCTCGAGTTTTGTTGAAAAAAAAAAAATCCTTGATAACTTGTGTGTATTTGAACTTGACTGGGGCTCGAGGAAATTCTCCGGCCACATGTTGTCATGTTCTATGCTTGTTGACACAACTAATATTCATAGCAGTTAAGGTCTGCAAGTTCTTGTCAACTTGCTTCTTTAAGGGCTCACGATTCCTTTCAAAATTCAATGCAGTCAACATATGCATGATGTCTTGAAGAGTTTTATCAATCCCGTCAATTCGTTGTTCGAGTTTGTCGAGCCTCCATTCGTCGTCGATAATTCGACTGCCGCCAGTATCTTTGTCGGCTATCGGATTAAGACAATTTCCTTGCTCTGACACCAATTTTGGTGTGGAAGCGTATATGAAATTCTTGTAATAAGAATTATATTGGAATAATCTTGTTTTATATTAATATATGATTGATTGTCTTGAAAAGTGTACAATACCCTTATATTTATAGGCAAAGTTATTCCCTAGTCCTATTTATAAAAGGAACTAAAATAAGGGAACTAAATTATAAAAGGAAAACTAATCCTAATCTAAACAAGATTTAAGAATAAACATATTACAACTAGAAAAGGAAATTAGAAAAATATTTAAAAAAGACAAACTCCTAGATAAAGTGAAACTATTAATTGTACTTATGATGTTCTACATCAAACTGTGTGCCAATAAATCCAAATGCTAGATGTGCCCTACTTACATAAGAGTCTCTATTGAGGCAAATTGTCAAACACTTTGAAGACACCTAGTTTCCTTAAAATTGGGAGAAATCAAAGTGTGAATCAAAGCTCAATTTTTTTCATAACAATACAATCCAATAAACTACAGCTTATCTAATCCCACACTCCTCAATTATAACTCAATTTTTGCATAAAAGTAGTGGCAAAAAATTGTAGTGGAAGGGAATAGAAGTTAAAAAATACCTTGAATTCCTTTGGCCAAAATGATGTAGAAGGTGGATGATTCACAAGTTAAACATTTGAAATTTTCTATTTAAACAATTGAAATTGATTTATGATTGTAGAATACTTTGTAGGAGGAAAAGAGTTGAAGGGGAAGTAGAGTTGTGTGCTACATTGGGTTTTATGGGTTTAAAAACGTGTTGAAAGCAAAAAAAATTTTTATTATTATTCTTTCAGTTAACAGGGCGGTCGCCCGGTATAAAATTGGGCAACCGCCCAGTGTAGTTTTTAAGGGCCTGCTGGCCCTTAAATGATTCGGGCGAGCATCCGGCTTTTAAAGCTGGGCGCCCGTCCAGTTTTCAGGCATTTTTTTTTCCAAAACTCGGGTTCCATCTACAACTCAAACTGGCTTCCTATTACCCACATCACAAACCAATGGTCTCGAAATACTTGATTTTAACACCAAATCATCTAACTACCACCCAACACGATCCAAACATGTGCACAAACCTATAATTAGTGTGGATCATGCATAGACTATGTGTTACCTATAGGGACAATGAATGACCTAAGTAGACATTAGAATATAAATTAGTTGTAAACATTCAAAATAACATTCCATTCATTTAATTTGGTTACATTTGTACTAATTTCGAATTGGTACGATAAGTTAAAGTCTATTTCTCGTGGGAATGATATTTTCTACTA
>CAIGRO010176990.1:0-11969 GCA_903798355.1 Fraxinus baroniana
GCACGTCTAGGCGGGAAAAATTGGGCCTCCAAGGGGAAAGCGCGCCAGCACGCGTAGGCCCACTTAGGCATACTTAGTCGCTAATTAAGCGGTCAACGTTGTGCTTAGCCTCAAAGCGAGGCATTTTCATCAAGCTTCGAGCCTAGGCGGTACCTAAGCAAGCTTTTTAGAACAGAGTTTAGGAGTGGATGCATGGGGGTCAGTGATGTGGTCATTATGGAACCTCGAGCACGAGGACTGCTAGGGCTCCCCATTCTCAATTATGGGACCCGTGTCCTCGGGGCTTGATAGTCCTCGGGATACCTCGAGGATTATTCCCATGAATACCTGCAAAATTATATGGGTCGTCCTCGGGATGTGTGGTTGGGCATTTTGTCTTAACCAACTTCCCAAGGTACTCTATGATTGAACATTGATAGTCCTTAAAGGACTTTAACCATATCCAATTACCAATATTCAAGAAATTCTAGGACTGTAAAGAGTCTATCTTGAAACATACTATATGTAAGGTAAGGTGAGGCTTCTAGTTTTAATCCAACACTAACTCCTACCATAAGTCATTCCTAAAAATAAGGTGACTAGTCCTACTAGAAGTCCACTACTACCTAGCTCAATAAATATGGAGCCTTGGATCATTATTTATGTACCTTTTTTTACATATATTTTCAGCATATATATTTTCTCTATATTCTATCTCTGACTTAAGCATCGGAGGGGTGACGAGGACACACCTCGACACTTTTGTTTCAGGTACTGAAAGACCTCGTTCGTGCTCATTCTCAGTCGTCCAACTCGGAATCATCAGGTACGATTTTTGAAAGCATCAACAGTTATTAACTACGTTGATTTTTGTATAAATTCTAATCGACGCAACAATAAAAATATGTTTTGATCTTCACATTTTGCATTTTGTGGAGTAATAAATGTTGGGAAGAGTTCCGATAAAAACCGTGTTTGTATCCGATTCTCTGCATTTTTACATAAAGCAAAATCTCAAAACAGATCCTACGTTGAATATAAAGACTTGGCTCCTACAAATTGAACTAAGACTTGACCTTAAAATTTTAATCAAGGTTGGCTACATGGAATGCAAAGCCACAAAATAAGTTAATATGGAGACCGACAATATATTTAATCAATTATTTATTTAATTCGTATCGAATAAAAATGTCAATAACTGATGTTATATAAAAATATAGAAAACCTGAAAAGCCACAAAAAATATATTGAAACCTACATTTGATTGTTTAATTGGATTAATATGTAACACAATTTTTTTGGGTTTACTCCCAAATCACGTAATCACCATCGCCTTTTTTCTTTTATTTTATTTTTCGAAAGTTCTCCCTTCCAATTTGTGAAAATCTAGACTAAGCTTGCCCTGTTATAACACCCGTTCATGTCATCAGGTGCTTAACCCCCTACCGTCGGGACTGAAACTATTAATGGATCTTACCTGCCAGTAAAAATTTTTGAATCATGTTATATGTACAGAACGTGTTCATAGAATTTCTTAGCAGTTAACAGTTGGCATTAGAAAGTTATTAGAAAAGACAAAAACAAAAAAGATCCTGTAAAATATCTGTGAAGGAAAAGCCTGTACATATAACCTTTTCCAAAATTTTCCACTTTCGAAAGAGCCGTGCTACGAGTCTCGGTTAATCCCGTGTCAAACTAGCTTTGCCCCTTTCGAAAAGGGGTGAGTCTACTGGTACATTCGGGCTTACATAAGGGTGTCAATAATGGACACCCTTATGTAAGCCCAAATGTATATCTAGCATTTTCCTTTGAAAAGTCGCAGCATGCCACATGATTTTGGTGGGACCTTTGAAAATACTCAAGAGTCAGGACCAATTGTGCCTAATTATGTGGGCCACCTTCTTTGATTTTTAACGAAGTATAAGCATTGTCAATAGAAAATTCAAATATGTTTATTAAAATGCAGATACGTAATCATATAACTATGAGAGAGAGAGAGAGAGAGATTGGCAGAACCAGAGGGGATATACTGAAATAGTGCTTCAGATATGGAACCAAAGTTGAAAAATCTAGGTAGCTCTTTAAAGGTGCCTAATGTGCAGGAATTGGCTAAGGAGAAATTGATCACTGTTCCAGCAAGATACCTGCGTCCCAATCAAGACCATCTCATTTCTTCCTTACCCGGAAATCAAATTCCGGTCATTGATATGCAAATCTTGACGGAGAATAATTCAGAGATTGAAAAACTTTACACTGCATGCCAAGAATGGGGTTTCTTCCAGGTACATCAGTTATTTCAACCTGACATGGTCCGTCTGTACATTTTGACACCAAAATGATCTTATAATCAATCATATGTAAAGCGTTACCTAGCATGCTTCTACTTGATTAAAGGTTGATGAAAGTTACTTGAAGTTGAAGAAATTTCAAGATAAACTTAGATTGAATCACTTCTTTACTTGTACTACTTGATCCAAAATTCGATCACAATGAAAAATAGTTTCTATGCCACAATCCAAACGCCCTTTATGTGATGATTGTACGCTAAAAAATGATGATTCCTTGCCTTTGCAATTTAGCACAATTTTTTTCATATGAATTTTTGTTTATTTTCTTGAGAGAGGTCTTAACCTCCAACTTTCATGTCACTATTGAATCAAGGGAGCTTTTGTTGGTTATAGGTGGTGGGAAGTTATTCCACAAATCAAATAATAGCTTCTCCCAGAAACCAATTTCATAATACACGGACAAGTCAACCCACATGGACGACTTGCCCAATTCCAACATCACATATATAAAATGTCCATTATTTTCAGTCTAATATTCTTTTAAATGATTACAACAATGAATGCTTGGCTACTTGCAGTTGATCAACCATGGAGTGAGCTCTTCAAAGGTGGAGAAAATGAAGTTAGAACTTCAAGAATTCTTTAATCTCCCAATGGAGGAAAAGAAGAAGTTTAGTCAAGAGCCAGGGGACATAGAAGGTTATGGGCAAGCCTTTGTTGTATCAGAAGAGCAAAAGCTTGATTGGGCAGACATGTTTTATGTAATCACATCACCAATCGAATTAAGAAAGCCTCACTTAATTCCCAAGCTGCCTGCTAAATTCAGGTAAGATTTTACGTAGTACTGGACAATCCTGTAGTGCCTTATCCAGTGCAACCTTACACCATGTATCGAATTTGTGGTTACTTGGCTCCTTTATTCTTGATGCAGGGATTCCATTGACGAATATACAGCAGAATTGAGAAACCTTGCCCTCAAAATCATAAACTTAATGGCTCAAGCTTTACACATGAAAGCTGAGGAAATGAATAAGGTTTTTGAAGAAGGGATGCAAGCAATAAGGATGAATTATTATCCTCCCTGTCCACAACCAGAGCTCGTTACTGGCCTCTGCCCTCACTCAGATGCGGTTGGGCTCACCATCCTCCTTCAAGTCAATGAAATTGAAGGTCTCCAGGTTAAGAAAGATGGGGCTTGGATTCCTGTTGTACCACTTCCTAATGCTTTTATTATCAACGTTGGGGACATCTTGGAGGTATTCGTACACTATCCAATGGCCTAAAATCACTGCAATTATAAATTGTTCTCAACAATTTGTGTAGCTATAAATTCTATTGTACTCATTGAGGTCTGTATATCGTTTCTGTTAGTTCTTAACAATTACATGTTTTTGACAGATTGTAACTAATGGGATTTACCGGAGCATTGAGCATCGAGCAACTGTCAACTCGAAGAAAGAAAGGCTCTCCATTGCCACATTTTTCTATCCAAAATTTGATGGTGATTTAGGTCCGGCACCAAGCCTTGTGACTCCAGAAACTCCAGCAAAATTCAAAAGAATCAGCTTCGTTGATTACTTGAAGGGATTTTTATCGCGTGAACTTGATGGGAAATCGTACATTGACGCCATGAGAATTTAGGGTAAGAAAAATATGGTCTTTTTCATGTATGCTGAGTTCAATAACTGAGAAATATAGTGTCAGGTGACATTTTAGGAAGCATGTATGACTGCTGTGATCTTTACCCAAAATCAAGTTGCTTTGATGGGTTAAATCTGTGTCAAACTAGTAAAAGAATGGTCCAAGTCTTGTTCATTAATTAGCCAATTTAAAATGCAAATATAAAAACATAATAATTTAGGAAATTTTAGAGTGTGTTTGGTAGAGATTAAAATCGGATTAAAATTGAAAAACTAACCGTTATTGTTGACTTTTGTTAGAGGAATGGGACCCAATAACGGCCATATTTTCAATTTTAATCAGCTTTTTAGCTTCACCAAACAGGCTCTTAAATGAAAAGCTGCAATGTCATTTTGTAGTACGCATTCTTGAAATAGTTAATTATTTCATCACGCGATTTTTTATTTTCCTTAAATTATAGTAAATCTTGTTAAGTCCAAGACAAGGATTAAGTGACTTACATATCTAATAGTAATTAATCAAATTACATCTTCATTTAGTGGGGATTAAAAGCAAATATATAGCATATTTTCATAAAAGTTGATGAAATAAGTGGTTAAAAAGTTATAGGTCCCGATGAAATATGTAGTTTAAATTAATTGTTGACATTGACTCAAATTGTATTTGGTGCACATTAAAATGAGATAATGCATTTTTTTTTTTGAAGTGATGTATTAAGAAATATGTGGTTGAAAAAGAAGGAAAAATTATTGATGTGATGGAAAATATTATTTTATTGAAGAATGTGTGATTGAAAATGAGTNCATGATTTTGGAAGAATGCATTTGGAATAGTAAATGAATGGAGAATGTGTGGTTGAAAAAGAAGGAAAAGTTATTGATGTGATAAAAAATATTATTTTATTGGAGAATGTGTGGTTGAAAATGAGTAGAAGAATAAGAATTGAAAAAATAATGTGGGACAAACAGGGCTAAAATTCTCTATAAAACAGGGACTAAATCAAAGTTCAAAATTTTCAGTGACACGAGACTGTCAAGCAGAGCTGTGGGTCGCTTTATTCTGAACTAGAATGTAGAGCAACCAATGATGCGTAGACCCCATCTTTGATTTTCATAAGCACGTCGTGACTTCCCTTTTCAGCAATAATTCCATTCTTCACAACAGCAATGGTGTCTGCTCCCCTTATCGTAGTCAGGCGATGAGCTACAACAATGGTAGTTCTGTTCACCATAACTCGATCTAATGCTTCCTGCACTATACGCTCTGACTCAGCATCCAGTGCGCTTGTTGCTTCATCGAGCAAAAGGATCTTTGGATCTTTCAATATTGCTCTTGCTATAGCAATTCTTTGCTTTTGTCCACCAGACAATTGAATTCCTCTCTCTCCAACGTTAGTATCATATCCTTGAGGCAATCCTGATATGAAGTCGTGTGCATTTGCAGCTTTTGTTGCTGAAATGATCTCTTCTTCGTTTACGTCGCCCCTTTTCCCATAGGCAATGTTTGTGCGGATTGTCTCATTGAAGAGAATAGGTTCTTGACTCACTAATCCCATTTGTTGCCTCAGCCAACTTAACTTGAATTTTCTGATTTCCACTCCATCCAAAAATATTTGGCCGAAGTCAGGATTGTAGAATCTCTGTATCAAACTGATAACTGTGGACTTCCCACTTCCACTTTCTCCAACAAGAGCCATTGTCTGCAAAAAATAAAATAAAATATAATTTATTTATTTTTCGAAATTCAAACAAAACAACATTCTAAAGCAATATAGGAGAGATCAGATATTGATGTATTTGGCTGAGTGAATAATACCTTCCCGGAAGGCATACTCAGGCACAAATCCTTGAAGATTTGGATATCTGGCCGTGTTGGATACTTGAAGTTTACATGTTGAAATTCAATGTCACCTCTAACACTAGCCAATGTTGTGCCCTCTTCGCTATTTGAATCAATTTCGGGTTTACTATCCAGGATCTCAAATATAGAAGCAGCAGAATCCTTAGCTTTGTTCACATCTGGAGCCATTGCACTAGTTTGAGAAACTCCAATAGCTGACATTGTTAGAGCAAAGAAAACCTGCAGATGATTTTGGTTCAATTGAAGACAAGTTCAGCAAGAGAATGATAAAAACAAGAAATCTTAAATTTACCTTGAACATGTCCCCAAATGATGCTCTCCCATGTTGAATTAAAATAGCTCCAATGTAGAAACAGAAGGAATTTGTGCAAAATAGAGCAAAAGAACCGGCTCCAAAACCTGCTCCACTAACAAGTCCAATCCGAACTCCTTGCTTCACAGGAACCTCACATTTTTGCTCATACATTTTCATCACCTTCTCTTCTGCACTAAATGAGGCAACAGTTCTGATGCTGCTCACAGCATCATTTGCCACTTGACTAGCTTCTTCATACATCACCTGAATTTCGTATATTGCATCTTTACTTAGATGTCTGTATATAAACACAAGTAGTACTTGAATGATCATAATATATAGTTAAGGTACAGAAAATAACCTTGGCATCTGCACTGAACCCTTTGTAGAACCTCATCTGGAGGAATCCTTGCAAACCAACAAGGGGCAGAACAAGAAGGATTATGATGGCTAGCAACCAATTAGCTGTGAAGGCTATAACGAGACCTGCTATCACCGTCGCTATATTCTGGACTATTAGTGCTAAAGCATCGCCTACAAGGCTCCTTACAGTCGAGGCATCGGTAGATAACCTTGCACCAACAGCACCACTGCGTCCAACAAACATTTCCCTTTTAGTTTTAATCAAATACAATTAAACAATTTGATTGTTACTAGTAAAAGAATTTACAACCTTGAGTTGCGAGGATTATCAAACCAACTAATCTCCTGGTGCACTACCTTCTTGAATGACAAAGAACGAATTCTTTGTATCAACTTACCACCGGCAATTCCAAAAAAGGAATTTTGTATTGGTACAACCACCAAGGTACATATGCCAAGGACAACTAACATGAGTCCCCAAAACCTGGAATCTTTCCTAAGCTTGTGTGCAGGTTCAAAGAAAATTTTAATAGCTGATGAAAGTAAGAGTCCAAATATTGGAAAAACTACGCCGTGTGCCCCAGCTGCCAATGATCCTAGCAGCAAATATGGCAACTCGGGTTTGTTTAAGTATGCAAGGCGTCTAATAGAAACTTTCTTATGCTCCTTTGAAATCTTGAGTTCCTTTTCATCTCTGGTATCTTCAGTTTGAGCTTCTTGATAGTCAATATGACCAGGAACACCAAAGGGAGGGGGAAGTGATCTGTTGCTTGTTGACCTCCCTATCGAAATTCTCTGACTCGAAGACTTGCTCAAGTTGCCATCTAAGTTAGAATCCATTTTCTGCAAGTCTGTCCCTTCAATATTATCAACCTGTTTAGTACCTTCTTGCATTCGAACAAGCTGGGAGTAAGCCCCGTTGGGATTTCTTACCAATTCAGCATGAGTACCTTGCATAATTTTGACAAAATTATTTTCAAATTGATTACATATGCTTAAACTCAAAATCTAATTTAACAATTTGTAATGTTTTTACCTTGTTCTACTAGTTTTCCAGTTTGCACTACTGCTATATGATCAGCATTTCTTATAGTTGTCAGACGGTGTGCAACAACCACAGTTGTTCGGTCTGTCATAACATTTTCAAGTGCATCTTGCACAAGGCGTTCTGACTCTGCATCCAAAGCACTTGTTGCCTCATCAAGAAGAAGAATTTTTGGATTTTTAAGAATAGCTCTAGCAATTGCAACCCTTTGCTTCTGACCACCGGATAGCTGAGTTCCATGCTCACCCACCGTAGTATCAAGCCCCTGTAAACACGACATTGTTATTTTCTCACATGTAAAAGCAAATGTTAAAGAAAAATGGGCATGCATGGCTGGTTCAATCAATGAAACGGTAAAGACATGTTACCTGGGGAAGCTTGTCAATGAATTTGGCAGCATTAGCAAGTTCTATTGCTGTTCTAATCTCTTCATCAGAAGCATCTTCTTTCCCATACAATATGTTTTCCTTCAAAGTAGTTGCAAATAAGATTGGTTCCTGGCTTACAAGTCCCATTTTTCCTCTGATCCATTTGAGTTTCATCATCTTCAAATTAACTCCATCTATAAGTACTTCTCCAGCATCAGGATCATAAAATCGCTCCAACAAGCTAATAACTGTGGACTTCCCACTTCCACTCTGCCCAACTAGAGCTGCAGTTTTACCACTTTCAACGTGTAATGAAAAACCTGAAAAAATTTGCACTTCTGGCCTTGCTGGATATCTGAAATAAACATCCTTAAGTTCAATTTCACCTCTTATATCTTCCAACACAATTCCTCTGTCATCATACGCATCAATTTTTGGTTTCCGTTCAATAGCCTCAAACATCTTGTATGCTGCTGCTTGACCTGCTGCAAATGCATTTATACATGGAGATGTCTGTCCAAGTGATCTGATTCAAGAATATATTGAGACAGTGTGTTATTCTCAAAATAATAAATGCAAGTTTGGTAGGCACTACTGAACAGTACTAGATAACAAACAATATTTGATGATTTACATACATTCCACCAGTCATTATGGCCATCATGATATTGACAACCTTTCCACCATTGTATCCTTTTTCTATTATCAATTTTGATCCATACCATATGGCTAATCCATAAGTACTAAAGACAATCAGTAAAACAGTGCCAAGTCCAATGCCTGAAGCCAACCCTTGCTGAACAGTGGATGCATAGGCTATTTGCAATTTGCTATCATACTTTTCTTCTGCTTTCTTCTCTCCGGTGAAGGATGCGACCTACAATTGTTAAGCAGAAGAATAAAATATTTTAGGGATTCATTTGTAATTCAAGTGCAAATGCAAACTAATTCTGTTTCGATTGCAGCATGTTAATTACAGTTCTGATTGCTCCCACTGTTTGTTCAACCACATTTCCAGCTTCTGCGTAGGCAACTTGTCCTCGACTCGACATCTTCGCCATAAGCAATGACATGCATCCTCCGGCTATGGCTAGTGCAGGAATGCAAGAACACAATACTAAAGATAGGAGCCATCCTTTACAGAAAGCAATTATAAAGCCCCCAATGAATGTTGACGTAAACTGAATGAATTTTCCAACCTGTGAAAGTCATTCGTTAGAAAGGTTCTTGTAGTTGGCACATACATGTTACAGCTATCAAACTAGACAATATGATGAATAAGATTTTGGTTTTTCCTTTTTAACATTTCCATGTCCTGTACTGTCAAGTTCTATGACGAAATAAGTGAAATGTACTCATGGTTTAAGAGCTCACTTTTTCGCCCATGGCCTCTTGAATGAGAATAGTATCCCCAGACATCCTCCCAATGACCTCTCCTGTCGTTGTTTGAGTGTCAAAGAACTCAATATCTTGCCTTAATAGGGTTCTCAAGTACAACCCTCTTATTCGAGATGCACGTCTTTCTCCACTTACCATCCAGCATGACATCTCTGTGATGCGCAAACAAGCAAGCAGTTTCCATTAAATTCATTTCTCGAAATTCTTGAAGAATGTAAATTCCAAAATTCACAAAATATTAAACTCGTGGGGGTGAATAAATGCAGCTATAATACGTACGTAGAAATGAAGCTATGCCAGCTCCAATAGCCAAGTAAACATATTTGAGTGAGACCTGAGAATTCCCAAGATAACGTAAGCAATGTACTCGTAACTCCTCAACAGTGAAAGCAATTTTTATCCAGCTTTGATCAAGGTATCCAAATTATTTTCCAGATTCTAAACCAGACAAGACTTATTATGCACGTTAAAGCAGTAAAACTAAAGATACCACGAATATTGATGAGAATCATTTTCTAAAATTCAATCTCCCTTTTTTTTTTTCTATTTACGGAATTTCTTATTACCACCATAACTTTGTGTTCATCACCAATCTTTGTATCCAAATATGGCAGAATTGAGGAAAAATTAATTTGAAAATGTATAAGTTCAATTTCAAATAATTAGACTGAGTCTAGTTTCCTTCCATAAAATTTGGGAGCTCCTTAAACCTAATTCCAACTTTTTGGGATCAGAAGGCTTTAGTCTTGTTTATAATTTCCAACAGATTTCATATTACGATAAATTTATGCATCATATTAATAAAAAACTTACTGGAATTTAATTTGTTCATATATTTTTAAAAAGGCTTAAAAATTCCAGTTTCTTTTAATATACACATGGAAGGAGATCACTCAATTCACATTGCTTATTGCTTAATACGACAAACATTTACTCGTAAGTATAAACTCTATTCTTAGAAGGAAAGAAAAGAAAACGACCTTCGAAACTTCATGCACTACGTTAGATGGATCTGTCCCTCCGAAAGAATTGATAATCTGGCCGAAAATAAGAGTCATCAGCGGTTGCGTCAATCCATTGCCAATGGCAGAAATCGTTCCGACGATTATAAGAGCAATATCAAGCCTATCCGAATAATCAAAGAGCTTATAGAATGGAACTTTCTGATCTTTCTTCTCAGATCCTTTCTTCGTTGCCCGACCTTCATCCGCCATTTTCTTTTATCAATACAATTTCACTTGACCTCTCTCTCTCTCTCTCTCTCTCTCTCTCTCTCTCTCTGTGTATCTATATATATATATACACACACACACATACAAAGAATTGAAGACACAAACTTTGAATGAGCTTTGAAGGCAAGATTTGCGATTACGTGCGAGTTTAAGGGTTTTTACGAGCGCGAATTCGTAGTCCCTATTTTTTCGAAAACTTTGTGACGACTCTATTGCATTGCATGCTTCTAGAAGAGAATTTCAATTATTTACAGAATTTGGAACGAAATTTGACTCTTCAATCACTGTGGCTGAGGGATTCTTTGGCTCTTAATTGTAAATTAATAATTTCCTAATTATGGGTTATTTATTAATTAATAATTATTACAAATGGCTTAATACAAAAGGAAACTTTTAAATAAAAAAGGGTAATTATATTCCCACCACAATTTTTATTTATTGCATCACATTTTTATTTCACTTATAGACTGGACTACAGTTCTTAGCTCGTTTGATCCTCATTATTTTTAAAATACATTTTTCTCCATCTTATTTTCAATCACACATTTTTCAATAAAATAATATTATACGTAAACTCAATTTTTTTTTCCTTATTTTTCAATTACACATTTTTCATCAATCTACTATTCCAAAATTCATGCTTAATAAAAATGAAGCTCAAACATGCTCTTAATCTTTGCTCATTATAATACTGTCCCTAACGATTTTTCATGTTATTCTTATTCTCAAAATTATTTTTTTAGTTATCATATTTTATATTTGATAACAATTTTATGCCTCAAAGTTTGTTGAAATGACGTAAAACAATTTATTTTCTCATCATATTTTTAAAAAATAAATAAATAAAAAGTGCCAAAAAAAATTTTTCCCCTCATTTCAAAACATGAAAACAAAATATTTTGATACAAATTATCATCAAGTATGAGATAGTACTAATTAATGGAAGTTTGAAGATAAGAATTTGACGAAAAATAGTGAAACAAATAATTGCTATAATGAGCAAAGATTGAGGTGTTTAACTACCGTTAAAATATGTCGTAACAAATAAAAATTGTTGGGTCACAAAAAAAAAAAAGGGTGGGGGGTGGGGTTTGACTCTGAAACATGTTCATGCTCATAATGTGATTATTAATTCTTTCGGCCAAAGAAGTGATGAATTGTATGACGCGTGACTTGTGACACACTTAAGTTCTTTCGTCTGAATTTCTCTAAGGGTTCGTTTGATTGCAAAAGTGAAAAATGGGTGGAAAGAAAATATTTTATTGAGAATTGAATTACCTAGAATTTGTTTTACTGAGAATTGTAATTAATTGTGTTTGATTGATATAATTTTCTACCTGAAAAATGTTGAAAGTTTGGTGTTCGTTTGACTTCGTTTTTTATAAAAATTGTCCATTAAGTGATAATTTTTTCTACAAATACGTCTAGAATTTGTTTTAATTACCAAAAAGTAAAAAAAAAAATAAAAAATCTGAAAAAAAAAAAAAAATAACAAAACAA
>CAIGRO010177002.1:0-18811 GCA_903798355.1 Fraxinus baroniana
AAAATATAACACAAACCGCCCAAACTGAACCGTGTTAACCCCTAGTTCTCATAACCGGTTTTAAACTCGAATTAGTCTGAATGATGGTGACCGATTAACATGTCATATAAATTTAAATATTATCTTTAGTGGGGAGTTAAAAGGTTTTTAGAAAAACTATAGAAACAAAAAGTCACATAATTAATGTCATCTTTGGATCTCCACATCTAGATACGGACGTAACCGTCCAACCCCTTCACATGGACCACTAAAATAATGCTCTTTGTCTTGACAACTACTATGACTAATGATTTGAAAGCTCATTTAAACCTAATCTGTAACACCCAATAATACAGAATAATATAATGAATAAGATTTTAACTTATTTTTCTGTTAGATACCTCCCTATCGCATTCTTGCCAAGATATGCTCCGTGGAAGAACGTAAATATCTGAAGTTCAAATTTCTACCACTCAAAATTGGTAATCCAATGAAAGAGAGGCAAAGAGAAGAAAATAAATGCATGAAAAATGACTCAATTTAATAAATTAAGAGTTTCATAGCATAGCCAAGTAAATCAAACCTTCTGTCCAATCTGCCAACAAGAATTGAACCAGAAACCTAGCACGGGAACTTTTACAGAAGAGACGGGACGAGAAGTTCCTCTCATGTCATTTCAGATCACCACAATTGCAAGAAAAAAACGCTAATGTCCCGCAACCAAGTTCACATCACATCTCAACAAAATTCAAGAAACAAGAACTATATTGGAAAGCTCGACTTTAGACCACATAGAAAATCCTTTGAAATCGCCTGGTGACAGGTTCGCTGATTGTCTAGAACAGGTACTTTTGATATCCTCTAAAATGTACTTGTAGCCTGAAAAGCCTCCACCAGGGGCTATGAGTAATTCATGGTCCTCCATTTTTGTTCAAAATAGTATATGCCATTGCCTACTATAAACTTACAGTATTCATACAGCAATTGTTCTAGGCTGCAATTCCTGATGAACAATCAGAAACAAATTAGTACATCGGCATGGAATGTACAAGATTACCTATTTACAGCCCGCATCAATACAACTTGTGAACAAGATATTTTCGTTATCTGTGAAACATGATTTATTTATATCGATCAGTTCACAAACTTGATTAAAATACGAAAATTTTCGCTTCTCTATATGTTAAAATGTAAATCAGAAAACATTTAACTGGGAATGGGAACTACATAGAGGAGTATAGTAGAGTCGAGATATAAAATATTTACCTCTATTTGACCTAGTCGTAACACTATAACCACCTCCGACATAACCAACAGAATTTTTAGGTGTAACATCTGCAGCTGCAGCGCCGAGCCCGTAACCAAAGAAGGCAGACATTTCTAGCTCTGGAGATGATGAACGCCAAACAGGATCGCCGTAAATTGAATTAGCTCCATACAAGTTCCCAAAACCGTCATCTTCGACCTCGTTTCCGGCAGAATATGCTGATGTAATCACATTGTCTACAGTGTGTCTATTGTAACCTCCCCTGCCACCAAAACTATTTTGTCTGCTGCCATAGTTGCCAACATTACCACTGCTTAAAAAACCATTACCCCCACCTTCAGCTGAAATGGGGGAGGAGCCCCAAGTTCCTCCAATACTACCTAAACCACCAATGATGCCAGTATTCCCACTTCTCGAGCCAACAACAGTGTCAGAGGTCATAGAGTTTGTACCAAAATTAAGACTCTCATTGCCCCACATGTTTTGGTTTGTCGAATTCAACAAAGAACCATTTCCTCCATCACCCATATTATATCCAATGGGACTTCCATATCTGTTTTGATTTCCTCTATAGTAGCCGTTCATGCTGCGTCCATATCCCAACCCTGATTCTCCAGTCATCCCATAGTTCGAGCTCAACCCCGAGTCCAAACTTAGTCCCGTGCTATAACTGGAGGGGGTATATGGAAGATGTCCACTCCGAGCTACAGATACCGGACTAAATCGACTGTCCATTCTCATGCCATAGCCTCCCAGTGAGATTGAATTATAGTCTTGAGTAATAGCATCGAGGAAACTGCTCGCCCTATGGAGACCATAGTTATATCCAGTTATTGGGCTTCGAGTTGGTCCTGGAGATAACTCCTTTGGAACAGCTCGTTTAACCTCAACTGTTTTTCCATTAAGTTCATGAAAGGTTTTGAATAAAACTTTATCCACTGCCTCCTCCGAATCGTAAGTAATAAAACCAAAACCTCTAGGCCTTTGTGTATTATGGTCATACATGACGACAACGTCTGTTATTGTCCCAAATTGATCAAAGTACCTCTTGAAGTCGCTTTCTGTGACTGTTGATGCCAAGCCACCCACAAATATCTTTTTCGTGCGAGCAGGACCAGGCGATCCTTGAACACTTCCATTGTTTCTGTTGAAGTTTTGATGATCTTCCCTTGGAACAGCCTTTTTTGCCTCCACCTAAAGAATCAAACAATCAAATGATTTAAATTAACTGCTATCAAATTTTCAAATTGTAGCATGGAAGACATTCTGATCATTACTTCATAAGGAGCAATATAAGAGATGCTGAAGAAAGCCCTTCTCTACAAAAACATGAATATTACTACCCTGCTGAAACTTCTGGGATGTGATGCTAATTAGCCTAAAGGTCAAAAGTGAAATGAATAATTTCAGTAATAGTGTTTTCTCATAATTGGTAACTCGACATGACATTTGTCTTAAGAACTACAGGAATTTCAAATTTTAGCTTTAGTAAACTATTAGATGAGATCTGAATCAGTGAAAAACACACGTTCCACTTTGCCAAAAGGACCAAGGAATCCAAAAGGAAAAAGAAGAAAAAGTGCAACAAGTATAACAAATTGTCCCTAACTTCTTGAAGTGCTAACCACTTAGGAAGAACTTGACACCACCACCACATTCTACCTGTTCCATGTCCTTTTATTTGATCGATAAATTCTCTGTGAATTAATTTACTGCATGCCCTAGAAATATCACATATTCGTCGACGTTAGTCCACGTTCTATGCGTACCAGTGCAGATGATGACCCACAAATCTGCCTTATCTTAGTTAAAAGCAAACTACTCTGGGTCCTCAGTAGCTTTAAGCTTATACTAAGATAATAAATAAGCTTCCATTATGCAAATATAACAAAAGTACTCCAAATGAACTGTATTAGATTAATTCCAGTGGAAGTAGAGGAGGATATAATTGGACAACAGACGAATTATACACCAACTGCATGCCATCTTAATACGTGATAATTATGCATCCTTAGCAGGTTATGGATCTGCCAACAAGTATTGATTGGATTTTTCAATTAAAATGTTCAAAATTGAATCGTCAAATGCTTTGCAGAATGCAAATTCTTGACTTACAGTTCTTCCATCTATCGTGTGTCTTTCCCTGACAACTATTTCAGCAACAGAAGTATCTGCAAAAACAACGAAACCAAAACCACGGGCACGGCCAGTGGTGCGATCTTTCATTATCAGAGCTTCCACTACTTCACCAAAAGTTTGGAAATAGTTTCTTAGACGTTCTTCATTGGTCTCCCAAGAAATTCCACCAATGAACACCTTGCCGGGATTCGTTTCCATTTCTGCACCCCTCGTTGGCAATCATCCAATAATTCCCAATTAATCAAATCTAAACCAATTGAATCACTACATTTGCATAATCACATAATAAATTTTACTATCAATCAGATCATTCAAAGTAAAGAGCACGCAATGAATCTACCAACAACTAACCCAAAACTGAAACATGAAACTACTTCATGAAACAATTTGATTTCCAATTTTTATACACCTTACTCAACAAAGAATCTATTATCAGAAAAAAAATACAATCAATATAGAACATGATAATGTGGATGAATTAACAAAAACCATACCTGATTAATTAAATTACAATTTACAATATAAGCTTGGAGATTTCTTGCACTTAAATGAAATATGGGCAATCTTTGATTCAGCAGGGAATCATATGATCTTTATCAGATCAATAGACCCAGAATCCAGAATCCCTGAGAAACAATAAAGATTCAAACTTTGACTCGAAACAATCAAGAAAAGATCAATATGTAACAAAAAGCAAGCCTTAAGTTTCCAAAAGACAAAGACCCAGATAAGAAATGGATACAATTCAAGATCTAAGAGGAGGCATGGATTGAGAAAAGCAGAGGGCTTAGAGGCCCTCTTAGATATTTTTTCCTCCCTTTTTCGTTTTCTTGTTTATCAAAATCAGACTTTGCTTCAATTACCAAGATTGCATATTTATAGCATATTTTACATGAAAGAGAGAGAAAATAGAAAGGTAATGTGATAGATTTTCACTTCTCTATTGGGTAAATATAGTGTTTATGTGCGTGGTGCGTGCGTGCGGTTTACACCATAAGAGGGAGTTCTCTTTGGCTATCCTCTCGTGTAAGAAACATAGACGATTGAAGCTGGTGACTAGGCTACATTGAGATTTTCGAATTTTCTTATTTTCAAAAATTTGAACAAAAAATGTCGTGCTGCCCGTTCATTTTTTGTAATGTTTTCTTTTTGAGGACAAATCTTTGCCATCAATAAATATTTTGTGTATTAAAAATTAATACTTGTATTATCCTCATACATGAAAGTCTAGTTGTTTCTTGAACATGTTTATTACAGTTATCCAGCATTTACAACGTACTCTCTTTACATATTTAGAAATTCAACTAGTCAACTTACAATTGAGTAAATATTTTTTCATGGTTTAAAAAGAAGTAAATTAATGGTAAACATTAGAGGATAAATTTATCCAATTTTAGATTAAATATAACTCCATGATGAGTTACTTTTCGAGAAAAATAAACTCTTGAATACCCAAAAAAAGAAAAAAAAATTAGAAAGTTGACATGTTATAAAAAAAAAAAAAAGTAATATCGTTACAATGTTTGCATAGATGTTATCAAAAGTAGACATACATTTCACTTCGTCTTTCTATCGTTTCTTACAAGATACATATGTCTTCGTCAACAACACATTTATATTTTTAAATTTCAGCCCCTGTTTGGGGCGCATGTTATTCTGAAATAGAAAAAATGTGAACGTTGGAACAGTGCATGCTGACATCCCAGTACAATCTTCACTGTGCAAACAGTGAAACATCAGAGAAAGTGGACGATTTTGCCCTTCACCCAAACTAAATGCAAAGATTTTTCCCTTCCAAAATCAATTTCCTCTCACCTACCCACACATTAGGAAGTTTCAAGCGACAGGCAACGACGATTCCGGGTATCCAACTACCATATTCTGGCCACTTCTTCAAGCTTCAGCCACACCTCGACGTGAGTGGGTCTTGAACTGGCGAACACTTGATTGCAGATCATACGCCCCTGTTTACACGAAGAAGTAGTCACTTCGCGATTTGGCAGAGAAGCGGAAGACACTATCAGATTTAACCAGGTCCTGGTTGACTCCACTTCTACAAGATTCAGCAGCACCTCGACTTAAAGTGGATTTTGAATCGGTGAAATTGGTTGCAGATTGTACGCCCCTGCTTACATGAAGAAGAAGAAGAAGTTCAACACTTCGCAATTTGGCAGAGAAGCGGAAGAGATGACCGTAATTAACCGGCTCCACCATCATAAAATTGGTTGACTCCACTTCTACAAGCTTCCGCCGCACCTCGAGTAAGTGGATCTTGAACTGGCGAAAAATTGGTTGCAGATTGTATGTCCTTGTTTACACGAAGAATAAATTCAACACTTCGCGATTTAGCATAAAAGCGGAAGGGGCGATCGGAATTAACCGGCTCCACCATCATAAAATTGGTTGACTCCGGGTGCAGTAGAGCCGCTACCGCCACTTCAGGAGACTACACCACAGGCATGGAGACTACACCACTGGTGAAATTCGTGGTCTGAGTTCGTTAATGATCGTTGAACCGTCCAAGAATTAGCCAGATGGAGAGATGTAGAACGACAAACGTTCATAGTAGCCTGTGAAAGGGCCATTGTCGAAGGCCATCAGCACGTTAAGTGTTTCAAGAAACACGGGTATGAACATATTCTAACGTTGTTCAACCAAACAACAGGCCATAATTGGAGTAAACTCCAATTGCGCAATCACTGGGACGCAATGCGTCGAGAACACAAATGGCTAATGGAATTGTTGGACTGTACCAGGGTAAAATACAACCCGTCAGAGGGTCGGATCGTAGTATCCGACGAATGGTGGACCCAAAAATCGAAGGTGAGGTTTTTTAATAACCGTTTGACATTCATATGGACGTGTATATTGTGGTCAATGTGTGAGGTAGTGGTTGTTGATTACGTCATGTCTACTCAGTTCTCATGTGTTGCGATGTTACGATGATGTAACTCGGTCACCTTCCAATTTTGGCTACACATTGTGTTACACGTTGCACTCACCGCTAACTGTATGAATATTGAACTTGTAACGAGCATTAGAAGTAACTTTTTCACGGTTCATTACTTAGGAGCAGATCTTGATTGCAAGACCTAGCTTTTTGATCAAATGTTTGTATTCATGACCTCATCTCCTGCACTCACTAGTCATCTAGCATGAGAATTGTCTAAAGTTCCTTGAATTAAATCGGCCAAACTTATGGATTTTCCATTGTCAAGTTACATTACGATATCCGCGTCACATTACCTTTATCAAAAGTGCTAACCCAATTGTAGAACAATGAGTACAAGGACTTCAAGGACAAAGACGTGAGGTGAAATCTATGTCCGATATCGTCAGCTTTTTGGCGATAGCTACGACGGTAACAAGTACGCAGTCACTCCAACGAAGTTATATGGGCTTCAGTTTGTTTGAGGACAGTGCGTCGAAGACCAAATGGATGCAATCCCTGTTGAGGAGGAGAGCACTGGTTCCAGCGATGAGGGTGCCGAACAAAAAAGTACTTCAAGCATGCACATGTCGAATGCCAGAAACAACGAAAAGAGGAAGTCGGCGTCGAGCAAGCAAAAGGGAAGAAAAAGGTTTCTGCTCGGGAGCTGTCGTACTCAGTTGATCGGGTAAATAGTGCCGCCGAGGAAGTAGCGGCGAAGATTAAAACCATCATGGCGCCAACCAAAAATGCAAAGGGTTGCCCGTGTCAATGAATTACTCACATCAGGAAAGCTCGAGCGATGCACACATTTGTACCTTCTTCGCCTGTACGCTTCGGCACATAAGAAATACCGAGACATGCTTGGTGTCATGCAAGACGCCGATGAGAAGTTCGACTGGATTAAGTGGCAGTTTAACGAGCGTAATAAATCTCTCCATTAATTTATGCGTCAACCAACTCTACAATACATGTTTTATTCAAACATTTTTTCCTCTGTACTCCTTGTGGATATTTACAGTTGATATTGTGTCTTTTATCGTTCGTATCCGACATTATGTTTTCCCAAGTATGGGTTTAATTTTGTGAGTGATCATTTGAAATGTATAATTTTTAAAATATTATTCTGTTGGGTAACAAATAGTGCATGCATGAGTGACAACTGAAACGTACAACAGATTTTTGGGAACCAAGTTCTAAAAGCAATAAAAAGTATCACATGTCAAAAAAGGACAAGCGTCTTGTTTTTCAAATTGGTTGGTACAATTATTTGCATTTCACCAAACGAAACGCGTGCAATGATTCTTTACTCTTATATAACTTCATTGGTTGGCCACATGAATGTTGAATTTTTTGTTCGGTGCGTAGAAATCTTTGTAATATTGTAAATTTCAGTGATCTTCGTTTTCCTACAATGGATTATCTCAATTTCAATTGAGTGCTTTTATCGGGATCCAACGACGAAGAAGAAGTCGATGACGAGGAATTTCTAAGTCAACTGATGGAAGACGTCATGACATGGGTTACGTATTATCAAATCGCAGTAAGCGATGCCAGGAACTACTATATCAAACAATGCCGTCATATCCGGCGATTCCCGTCTACAAGAAATGGGCACTTGTTCATGAAGGAAGTAATAGAAGATAATGACAAAATATGTTATAAAGAGTTTCGAATGTATCCACAACTACTTCGACACTTCGTACATATTCTACGGGACAAATATGGCTTACGCAGTAGACAACATGTCGATATCTACGAGCAAGTTGAAATGTTCTTGTGCATATTAGCGCCTGGAAAATGATACCGTCAAGTGACTACTATTTTCAATCATTCGTTGCAAACAATGTGCCATTATTTTAAGAAGGTACTCACTTCTATCATCGCCTTATCGGTACGTCTCATACAACCAAGACTGAACTACAACGAGGGTGAGGAGCCCCCACATGTCGGACCCTACAAAGCATCATTTGTTTTAAGACTGCATTGGTGCTATTGATGGAACGCATGTGAAAGCTATGCAACTGCGTAGTAAGCGGGTGAATTTTATAGGCCGTAAAGGAGTGCCGCCACAAAATGTGTTGGCTGCATGCAATTTCAATTTGTATTTCACATTCATGCTTGCTGGTACCACCGGGAATATCCATGACGTGCGAATACTAGCGCGTGCTATACACAGTCCTGAAATTCGTTTTTCATTACTCGAGCCGAGTAAGTTTATTTGGTTGACTCCAAGTTTGCTCATCGACCGAGCTACATGGCCCTTTACAAAGGATCATATATATTGTATCATTTTCAGGAGTTTCACGATGATGGATCCGATTGTCGTCGCCATTTTCAAAATGCTCGTGAGAGGTTTAATTACAGACACTCGTCTTGTAGAAATGCCATAGAACGAGCGTATGGTGTGTGGAAAAAAAGATAACAAATACTTGATCGTATGCCTAGCTATTCGTTTCAAACCCAAGTTGTTGTTGTTGACGCAACGATGGGCATTCGTAATTTTTTTACGTCGGTCTGGAGTTGTGACAAGGCATTTGATAGAGCAGAAATAGATGATGACACGTCGATGTTGACCTACCTAACGCCGAAGATGAAATCCATGATGAAATGAACGCACTGAAAATGCAGTAAAGTGATTGGGACCGACTTCACGATTATATGACACAACAACTTTGATCTTTACATTTTGTGTGAAACGTGACTTTGTCGAAAATGTCTAGTGTTGTACGAACGTAGGAATATAATTCGATGTCTCTGTTGAATTTAAAAATTAGAGTAATGTACACGCACAATCAGTGAATAATTGAATAAAAAGATTCTTCCAAATATGGCCTGACAAAAATATGCACGATACCCGAACGAAGCAAATTGTGTATCACGTGGAACGCACTTGTGTGGGATAATAATACAATGAAATGGATATTTTGAACCAAAAGCACAGGTGGAAGGGCAAAACCAGAAAAGTGGGAACATTTGAAATTGAATTGATTACATTTTTACTGTAGCACATGTGTTTGACAAGATAGAATAATGCATTTTTAGTGTGAGAATGGCAAGCAAACGGAGGCTCAAAATGTTTCAATATGATAAAAATATTAAAATCGAGCCATGCACAAGAAGAATGATTAATCCGGCACAACAACTCCTTCTGTCAGATCGATCACTCAAGATATTTGGTAGAGCCTAGTAGAAATTACTTAAATTCTTTGTGTTTCTTATAAATACATAACATAATCCTTTCAAGAGATATAAGAAGTAACATAAACTATAAATACGAAAAAAAAGAGGGTAAACAATGGATAATATAAACCTAGAGATATGACAAACGTGAATGAATTTTCTATTTTTTCCTTTTGTGGCTTAAATATTGTTGGATAATATAATGAATTCGAGCAATAACTTTAAACCAAAAAACAAAAATCAACTTACCAACCTTATCGAAAATTGGACAGAGTAACGGTAAGAATATGAGTGAAAACATCAAAGAAAAATAATATCAAAGCAACACCAAAAGAAATGTAGGCAAAAGTTGACTCTTTGTCCTTAAATTGAATTTGCCCTGCAACGATGCCCACAAATGATGGCAATCGACTTTCAAGATACAACGACATACTTCTTGTGTTAGTAGCACTTTAAAACACAAGAACAAGTAACCAAAAATTCGTTTTTTGTACTCCTTCTATGAAAAATGCAAAAATAATTTTTTATGAAGAATCTTAGCTCGAAAAAGATGAATTTAATGTTATGTTATTATTGCATATCATTGGGATGAATAAATTGACGTTCAAAAGGTTTAATTCATAGAGGAGGAAATGTTGTGAGTAAAGTGTTATACCCCAAACTCAGCAACATTTGCCAATCGTCGTAGCTTTTGCTGTAGCTTGCATGTCGCCCTTGAGTCATTCGAGCGTCATAAACAGAGACTTCATTGCTAGCATTTTGCTTGAGCGCTATACGTTGGACAAATTTTTAGCCATTTTCCTCTCTTTTCTTCCAACTTTAGACCGTAATTTTTCATTCACCCGGAATTGATTAGAAAATTCCAAATACACCACGATGATCTATTCAACGAGTTGAACAAGTTAGTCTATTTATTTTCATAATTTGATTATAGGATCAAGTCCGAATATTTGATTGAAGTTAACACGAAAGTCACTTTTTCATGGTTTTGTACTTAACCAATTCCAACAATTCCTCACATGAATGAAAATTTCACAATATGCAATCCAAAAGTGTAAATGATATGTAGACTCTAACAAAGAAGTACACACGACAACACATAGCATCGGGATATGTGGCTTATGACTTTGAACCTAATTGAGATACGAGATCATTAGTATTTTTGGTTAAGCGTAAACTTAAGTGTACCAGTGTTTTAACTGATTTATCGTCATATGCCTTAAACTTTTTAAATATAGTCTCAATATATTGTGATCGAAACAATGACAAACCGTCAAATACTCTAGAGATTTTAATCCCTGATCTCACGTCGTCACTCCGATATCTTTCATGTCAAAATATTTTATTAACATTTTCTTGATTAAGGTAATAATGTTTGAATTATTTCTCATGATTAGCATATCATTAATCACATACATTAATTTTGAAACTATTTGACAACTTAACTTTGTTAAATTTTTCATGTCATTGTTTCGGTACTTGTTTTAATCCATACAACGATTTTACAAGCTTATATACCTTATTCTCATTTCTCGGAGTAACAAATCCTTCAACTTGTTCCATATATATTTGTTTTTCAAATCTATCATTTAAAAATGCAGCTTTAACATCCATTTGATATATTTCAACACCATTTAGAAATGTAGTCTTAACATACATTTGATATATTTCAAGATTATGCAATGCAACAATGCAATCAATACACGTATAGGCGCGATCCTTCTAATCGGTGAATAGGTACCGAAGAAATTTAGTCATTCCATTTGTTTTATATCATTTGGCTACTAGTCTAGCTTCATACTTGTCTATTGATCCATTCGACTTCAATTTCTTTTTGAAAATCCTCTTGCAGCATAAATTTTCGTTTCCCGGAGGAAGTTCAACCAATTCCCAAGTATGGTTATTCATGATGGACTCAATTTCATTATTAACCGCTTCATTCCAAAAAAGAGTTTTGGGAGTGGACATTGCTTTGTTAAACGTTATTTGATCATTTTCTAGTAGACATGTTAGAAAATCTAGACCAAATGTCTTATGAATCATTTGCCTTTTACTGCGCCTTGGTTGAGAATCTACTTGATGATTACTATCTTATTGATAGTTTCCAATGACAATATCGTAAGTTCGTTTGTGTGAGCTTACTTCTTTATCTTTATAAAGAAAGATATCTTCAAAGAATACAACATTCATTGATTTAATGATGGTGCATATATGTACATCAAGTATTTCAGATTTATGAACCAAAAATCAATATGCATTACTATTGTTTGTTTACCCGATAAAGACACAATCAATCATTTTAGGTCCAATTTTTACTTGTTTAGGTTTAGGTATTTGTACTTTTACTAAACACCCCCACACTTTAAGATATTTGTAGAAGGTTTTCAACCTTTCTATAACTCATAAGGTGCTTCATTCTTGCTCTTGTATGATATTTTATTAAGGATATAATTTGCCGAAATTATACCTTCCCCAACAAGGTTTAAGGTAAGCCTGAATTAATCAAAATTACATTCATCATTTCCTTAAAAGTTCCATTTTTGCGTTCAACAACACTATTAGATTGAGGTGAGTATGGTGCTATTATTTGATGAATAATTCTAGATTTTGAACAAAATTCTTCAAATGGTGCAACATATTCTCCACCTCGATCATTACGAATAGCCTTTATCATTTTGATTTTCAATTTCAGTTTTATAGTGTTTAAACACTTCCAAACCTTCATCTTTACTTTTCAACAAGTATACATAACAATATCTTATATAATGTTTAAACACTTCCAAACCTTCATCTTTACTTTTCAACAAGTATACATAACAGTATCTTGTACAATCATCTATGAACGTGATGAAATACTTTTTACCACCTTTTGTTTGGACGGACTTTAAATCACATATACCAATGTGAATAAGTTCCAAAGGTATTGTGCCACATTCGACCGAATGAAACGACGCTTTGGCTAACTTAGTCTCTAGACAAGTTTCACATTTTCCATTTGTATTAAAATGCATACTCGGTAGTAAACTTAAATTCATTAGTTTACGTATAGAATTAAAGTTTACATGTCCTAATCTATGATGCCATAAATCATGCATATATTATTTCTTGAGTTATTCGGTACATTGGTAAGGACATTTATCTTGAATAGTCCATCTTTTACATAGTCTTTGCCTACATACATATTATTTTTGGTAAGTATAAACTTATCCGATACAAAGACTAATTTAAGCACATTCTCACTTAACAAAGAACCCGACACTAAGTTCTTGCAAATATCCGGCACATGAAGAACATTATTAAGACTAAGTTACTTGCCCAATGTCATCTTCAAAATAATTTTGTCTTATCCTTCAACCTTTGAACTTGAAAAGTTTCCCATAAACAATTTCTCACCATAGGTTGGAGTGTAGGATGAGAACATTCATTTGTCTGCACAAATATGACGGGTAGCACTCGTATGCACGCACCATTCTATGATATTTCCAACATTGTTGCATTCTAAAATAATGGTCGACAAGTTTATATATGATATACAATTAGATATTGCATCAAATTCGATGATACTTGGGATTGTTTCTTATGTTTACGACAATCAACAGAGCGATGTTCGACCTTTCCACAATTAATCGATTGCTCTTGAACTTTTTTGCATTCTTCTTAGATTGTTCGACGTAATGCTTTCTTTCCTTGCTTTTGTTATAGGATTCCACTACATTAGCCTGAGCTTGTGGTATTTGACTTCCAACAAGCTTGTCCAAGTTTCGGTTATCTTCTTCAGGCCCCGTTTGATTCCCATTAAAAATTTCATTCTCATTCTTCTACTCNCATTTTCAACCACATATTCTTCAATAAAATAATATTTTCCATCACATCAATAGTTTTTCCTTCTTTTTCAACCACATATTCTCCATTAATCTACTATTCCAAAATTCATTCTTCCAAAATAATATCTATCAAACACACTCTCAATTCTCAATCGGACAATGAGTTCTTCAATATTCATCTTCTTGCACTTTTGTTTGAGATAAATTTTGAAGTCCTTCCACATGGGTGAAAGTTTCTCGATGATTGCAGCCACTTGAAATGATTCACTTAGAGACATATTTTCGACGTGAATGTCGTAGAGTATAACCTGCAATTCTTGAATTTAACTGATGACCGTTCTTAAATCTACCATTTTGTAGTGTAAGAATTTCCCCACAATGAACTTCTTTGTTCCGACATCTTCAGTTTTGTATTACTTTTCCAAAGATTCCCATAGTTCCTTTGTAGATTTCATGGAACTATACACATTATATAATGTGTTGTCCAACCCATTCAAAATATAGTTTTTATTTTATTTTATTTTTTTAAGAAGTCGGAATGTTTCCAAACATCCAATGTAATCAATGATGCCCTATTATTTTCCCGTCTTGTACATCTTCTTTTAAGAATCTTTCCAAGTTTAGGGTCATGAGATAGAACAACATTTTCTGCTATCATCTTTTGAAATCAACCATCTAAACTGCTCCAATATTTCTCCATGTGGAATATAATTAGTATGAACGGTGGAAGAGGCAACCGCAATCGGAGGAATCACAATTGTAGGAACCAAGTTAGGTAACATTCCTTCCGAAGTTCCCATATTTGAAGTATCATTCGAAGATATACCAGTATTGTTAACCGTATTCATTTCTGTTTACACAAAACAGAAGATAAACCAAAATCAAAATTCAAGACGGAGTAGAAGATTTTAAATCAAAGTGGAATCACAAGAATAAAATATCACTTAAACGGAAAATTCGCCTTAAGAATGTTGGATAATATAATGGATTTGAGTGATGACTTTAAACAAAAAAATAATCAACTATCAACATTATCGAAAATCGGACAGAGTAATGGTAAGGATATGAGTGAAAACACCAAAGAAAATAATGTCAAAGCAACACCAAAATAAATGTATGCAAAGTTGAGGTAACCGTTGAACTCTTTGTCCTTAAATTGAATTTGTCTCGCAACGGTGTTTACGGAAGATGACAATCGACTCACAAGATACAACAACAAACTTCTTGTGTTAGTAGCACTTCAAAACACAAGAACAATGAACAGAAAATTGATTTTTGGTACTCCTTCTATGAAAAATGGAAAAACAACCTTTTTATGCAAAAATTTGGCTAGATGTTATGTTATGATTATATATAATTGAGATGAATAAATGGACGTCCCAAGAATTTAAGTTTTAAAGGAGGAAAGGTTGTGTGTGATGTGTTATGCTCCAAACTCAGTAACCCTTGCGTCGCTCAAGCGTCAAAAACAAAGACTTTGTCGTTCGCTTGTCGTTAGCATGTCGCTCGAGCGTTAGGCAAGCGACGGAGTTGGACAAATTTTCAGTCAATTTCTCTATTTTCTTCAAACTTTAGACCGTGATTTCTCACTCCCCCAAAATTGATTTAGAGATTGCAAATATACCATAATGATATACTCAACGAGTAGAACAAGTTGTCAATTTATTTTCATAATTTGACTATCGGATCAAGTCCGAATATTTGGTCGAAATTGACAAGAAAGTCATTTTTTTCATGATTTTATACGTAACCAATTCCAACAAATATCACTATTATTATATTAACTAAAATTTTAACAAAAAAAAAATGGAAATGGATATTTTCTTTTTCTTCACAATTTTTCCACACGTTTGCTTCATGTGGAAGCAAGGCATTGAGCCATAAACAAGATGGCCGGTGGTATCTGCCCTCACATGCTACTTCTACTGAATTAAATTGTCATCTTTGATAATTCACTTTATATGCTTAAATTTGGTAAGAAAAAAGAAAGGAGAAAAGAAAAGTAAAGTAAATTAATACTAATAAATCAAATTAATTTTGAATTGCTTGGAAAAAGGGATTTCATAAATTTTAAATAATATATATAATAACAGAATACTGCAAATTTAAAATGATTGGGAAAATGGGTTTATAAGAACAGACTTTTTTTTATCAACTTTAGAGTATAAAATTGTAGATAAAATGGTAGACGTGTGAGGGACAGAAGGGATTCCTTGTGTACCCACTCATCTAATTCATCAAACACAAAATACACGTGGCCAGGTACCTAAGGATTTACATGATTTTGATTTATATTTTTAAATTTTATATATGTAATTATAATTTAGTAATTATTTTACTGTCTGTACCATTTTGTAGAAGTTTTCTGAATTTAAGAGTCAACAATTTTAGGTGGAGACCTATTTTATTTTAGAGTTGAGCAGATGGTGAGAAATTCAGTATTTTGGTTGTGTTCAGGAAATTCTGGGCACCTAAGGACAGGCACCAAACCTAAGAAAAGATGAAACAAATGTCTGTTTTTTATCATGTGGGGGTGAACTAATATACATTACCCTTTTCTTGGGGAAGTGACATTGAAGCAGTGAAAGTTAAAATTAAAAAGATAGTTTAAAATTTAAGTTAAATGAAACATTTAAGTTAAGTAATTCAAGAGCCTTATGCAAAATATTTTAGGAGGCATTTTTGAAATAATAATAATAAAAATTAAACGGAATAAATGATTACTAATAAAAATTTCGACCATGATTGCCAACAATTTATTTTTCATAATTTTGACGGAAAGCAATATTTATTAATAATTTCAAATTGAATTACGTGTATTGATATCATCGGTCATCACCGACGTACTCCGTCGTTGATCGAAATTGTTAGTATACGAAAGTTTATTCCATTTTTTTTTTTTTGGTCTTTTAACTTACAATATTTTGTAACTTTTTTATTGTTAACTGCTATTTCCTGAAATTTAAGGGAATTGAAACCATATTTTGTAGTTTTCTCATCTTCCCGTTGACCCTCGTTTTATCAAATCCGAGTCAACATAAGAATTTGCAATGAATTCAGCCTTTTAGGCTAGAAACGATTTTAAGTCGAAGAGAATTACATTTTCGAATTTTTCAATAGTGTTTATAAATATTTTTGGCCCTTTTCAATTTTTTTTTTTCTCTAGATTAGTCCTTCTTAAGAAATTTTAAGGCCCAAATTGTTATTACTTGTAAAAATGATGAATTTCCTATTTAAGAAAATTTTAGTGTGAGAAATGAATCGTGTTCACCGTTATTCGGTTAGTTATTAATATTCATTATTTATTTTACATTTTTTCTATTCAATTATGACACAAATTTTGATGAATTTATATATTCATATTAAAAAACGACAGTTGATAATAATTATCGTTTCATTTATATGCACTAGATTATCTCGTCAACTTAATTTGCTAAGAGAACAATTTAATAAAGGTTACGACGGTCATTTTACATGACCAAATGTCCGCATTCAATAAAATCCCAAATACACAATGAGAGAGATTTTTTAAAAATAAATTATCAAAATACCATTTCAAGTTCAATAACTGAATTTACATTGATTTACTATTAGTATTTCTAAATTTAACCTTTTTTTATGAATTATGATATTCCCTATTTGTAGATTTAAAAGTAATATACAAGACAAAAAAAAATAAAATAAAAATACAGTATTGGCGCTTTTTGTCTTAGAATAAAACAATTTATTTGGCAAAAGTCTGAATATGCTTTCATTGAGAGTCGAACTCAAGACCTCCCGCTTACTAAACGGGTGCTCTAACCAACTGAGCTATGAAAGCTTGCGGTGCTTTTGCTGCACGTTTATATAAAAATAATAAACAACATCCAAAACACATACGACAAAATCTGAATCGTTTTCATATATCTTAGCCTTTGTTTGACACCCATTTTTCTTTTCATTTTCATATTCATTCTTTTTCTTCATCTCAACCACACATTCTATCAATAAAATAATATTACATATAAACTCAAAAATTCTCCTTACTTTTTAACCACACATTCTTCCATCAATTACTATTCAAAAACCAATTTTTCTCCCAAAATGGGTGTCAAACATAGGCTTAATAACATTGTACCGAACAGTTTGTCAATCACACCAAGAACAAGTTCTATGTACCACATTACATCCACTAAACTTCACCTTCTTCTTTGAAAGGCTACAAAATCAACAAGAATAAAGTAACAACACAACCCAACAAGAAAGATATAATCATCATACTAAAAATGCCATGATAATTTTCAACTTCTTCATTCCTCTAAAATGGTTTTTTCACTTAGCTTCCTCAAGCTCTTTAAGCATATTAAGTACAAAATTTCCACCTACGGCGCGCTTAAGTTCCTTTTCACCTTGTTCAAGGATCGTAACAAGAGATTCGTATAGGTGCATCTGGCCCTCTATCTGCAAGCAAACAAGAGAATATATAATGAATTATAATTGGTTCTAAGGTTAAAGCATGAGAAAGTTTAGGTGCTAGAGATTCAATATAAGTGAAACTATGCTAGTCTTCAATAGGGCTTTTTGAATCACATAGCTTCCAAACTTATGTTGACCGAGTCGTACAAGAGTTTTCGGACAATCTAAAATTTCTTTAACCACCCAACTGCTTCCAAACATAGAAGATTCAATGCATTTCTGCACAACATGACAACCTCCTTTTGTAGTTGATAGCCGTATAACTGACCTTGAAGACGGTACAATATTTTCTTCGTTATAAGATTATTTCTAAGCATGAGGACATGCTGCACAACATGGTGCCTAAGGAAGACAATCTTAAAATGATAAGTTCACAAGTAAAGCACAATTTCCATGAAATTAGAATCAAAACATAAAGCGCATGTTTGGTAGCTAGTATTAGATAAAACTGGGCTGACACTATAATGAACAAGTTCTTGACTTCTTGTTTTTTCTTAGTAGTCTTGTCCAGTGTCATCTAATCCATCACCCTACCAAGCATTTCAAAATGTCATGATACAGAACTTTAATCATTAGTACCCATAAGGATCATTTGATAGAAAATCCGACAAATCAGCAATATGATTCAGGAGCGTATCTCTCTGGTTACCGGCAATGCTATTGATGCATTTTCTCAACGATTTGTATCCACTTCATGTCTGGCCAAGGCTTCGAAGTAGTTTATTGTACGTTCATATAATATCTGAGATCAAGCATGTCATGATAAAAGATGGAGCACTTCATTTAGTGTATAAATTATGTTCATTCCTCATCAGCCAAAAAATAGAGTCTAGAGGAACCGTGAACCGAGTCTCTTGAATATTTCCCCTTTCCAAGCCATTTGAGCCAATTTGAATACCAGCATTGTAGTATAAATCAATTCCTGGATAACCATTCTCAAATTTAGAGCCACTATATTGTCCATTCTGATTCCACAAACCATTCTGGTTCAATCTGAAGTATTCATTGGGTGAAACCACCGCAAGTGTACGGTTC